>RJWJ010014864.1:0-37189 GCA_004363605.1 Indri indri | reverse complement strand
CCTAGGTCACAACTGGGCTGGCTCCGGGATACGCGCTGATCTGTCCCGCCAGATCCTCCCTCCCTCCCGGGGGGAAGCACCAGGAGTCTCCGAGATCTCACTTCCTCAAGCTACCCTTACCAGGTCCTGCGATTCTCTTCAGCCGCAGCTCTCCTGATGTCCCCGCGCGGGGCCGGAACCCATGTGTTGCAGCGGTTTGGGAACCTCAACTTTTTCACCGCGGCCTTGGGAAGGTGCCTCAAGTTAAGCCCAAGCTTCCTCTAAATTCTTTTTTGGCGCGTCTGTGACGCAACTTCCGTTCGAGGAGGTAGCGGGACGGGAGGGGTGGGGCGGAGTGCAGCCAATCAGGGAGTTCGGCCGGACGGAAGCCGTGAGGTCTCCGGAAGCGGTCCAGAGGTCCGTACAGGAAAGCGGAAGCGGCGCCCAGCACGTGGGGGCGGTGCCGGTCGGAGGGCTGCAGGTCTCCCCGGTTGTGGGAAGTGAAGCTGCTAGTGGCAACGGCAGAGGAGGGGGGTCGGGGCACAGGGGGCTGGAGGGACGCCAGGGAGCACGGAGACCGGCTGAGCATCATGGAAGACTCAGGGGAGCAGCCGGGCCCACAGCCACCGCATCCCGGGGACCACCGCATCCGTGACGGAGACTTCGTGGTGTTAAAACGGGAAGATGTGTTCAAAGCAGTGCAAGTCCAACGGAGAAAGTAAGTTAAGTCGCTGGCCTTAGGGGTCACCCGCCCTAGATACCTCCTCCCTCCAGGTCTTCCCACAGACCTCTCCTACCAGGGTTTCATTCTTGGCTCTTTTGATCCCCATTTCCCGCCCTCGTTGTCTCCTCAGGTCTTCTAGTCACAGAGGGATTTTCCACCAAGATCCCATCCTCGGCCCTCGGAATCTCCCCTACTCGTCTTGTGTTCCCTCAGAGCCCCCCTCCATGATTTCATACATGGCCCTCTACCTTCACCATCCCTTCCAGTTTTTCCACAGAGTCCCTTCCCCAGAGTTCCATTCTTGGCTCTTGGATACCTCCCTCTCCACCACCACTTCCCAGCCCCCGTCCTGGGGTGTCCCCTCACCCCAGGGGGTGTCCCCCTCCGAGTAGATCCTCTTTCTTCTCTAATCCCTCAGCCAAGGATCTAACCCACAAACAATGAAACCTCTCCTATTTAGTCTGGCTTTCTGGCCTCTTATCTTGACCCAAACAGAATATGGGGACTAGAGAAAGAAGACAACTTCCCACAGAGTGTGGGATCACTTTGGCGTTCCCTCATTTTACACGACGGGATTCAAGGTCCGGAAAATTGCTCAAAAGCAATTCGCTCAAGGTCTCAGAACTCGAAATTGGGTTTGGTTTATGAACCTGCTGAACAGTATCACTTTGTTTGATGCTAGAGAAGTGGGATTTTGATAACTTTCTGGAAGGGGTGGTGAAGTTGCTAAATCATAATAGCTATTAATGGGGAAAATGACTTGGGATGTTTGGGTTAATATATCTGAGAAGTACAACCAAGTTTTCTTTTGAGCTGGGTTATTACTTTTGACAAAGAAGTAAGTTAACTACAGTGTCAGGAGAACAAGTTTTTGCAGACCATAAAGCTAGGTATTATGAGATTTGGAATTTCTGGTAAGTGCTCATTTCAGATGAATTATTTTACTCCTTTTTGAACCACATCGTTAAG
This sequence comes from Indri indri, assembly GCA_004363605.1. Lineage (NCBI taxonomy): Eukaryota > Metazoa > Chordata > Mammalia > Primates > Indriidae > Indri > Indri indri. The sequence goes on along the minus strand of RJWJ010014864.1, from coordinate 35,517 downwards.
GCGAAGTGGATGTCATTAGAAAATAGTCCAGTAACAGTCCCCAAAGCACCAAGCTGGTGATAACCCAGCTTTTTTGCACAAGTACCAATTCAGTAAAGAAAAAAATATGAGGAAGAGCTGTATTTCTTTTAGTCCAGAAATGTAATAGCTTCATCAGCTTTCAAGCATTTTTAAATTCTTCATTAATAAAAGATTTTATATTGGTGGTTGAAATTATTAGAGAAATTTTTTAATTGTCCCTCATCATTACTGTACTTTTATATTCTTGAAATCAGTATTTTTTTCTTTTCAGAATTTTAAATTAGAATTTCAATGCCTGCTTCCTGCTTCCAAACACATAATTTCTGGAGGTTGCTAATACTAATTATTTAAACTTTTTAATTGAAGTATAGCACAGTGCAGCAAAGTTCTCAGATTATAAATTCAATGAATGAGCCCAGTGTTGCACATCTATATAATGACCATCCAGGTGAAACTTTTTTTCCTTCATTTCTCACATTGTTCTTGTAAGTTGCTTAATTTTCAGATGTAGTTGTTTGAATGTGCTTCTAATAATATACTCTTTTAGACTTTTTCATTAGCAAGGAGACAGATAATAACCCCTGTAGTTCTAAAAAGTACTCTTTAAACATTTATTTGGAAATACTTTTCATCAGGTCTTCTTCTTGACAGAAGCCACAGTGGCAGTTTCCATTTTATTTATAAAATGACCTTCTGAGCTCAGCTATATCCCAGGCCAGATTCCCCCATCACGTTTCCTTTTGGGCTGTGCTCATCTGGTTGGGCAGTAGTCCTGGCTCTCTGAGGATGAGGCTCTGCAAATCTTACTCCTTCCCAGTGAAGATGTGACCCCAACATCCCTCTGACTGGGCCCCACTTTCCTGACTGGGGCAAGAACCTCCTGTCAGACCAGCCAGTTTAACATACCTCATCCCCTTTGGACATCACTTAGGCTGTCAGAGGGGTGAACCCAAGCCAGCTCAGATTCAGTATTTCAGTAGCACCAGGGTGCTTGAAGGATGATGGTGTGGGATGCATGTCTGGACTGAGCTGAGTTTTGACTTCTGAGAGGGTTTATGTTAGCAAATATTTTGAGTGTGTGTTATGTCCTGTTCTGTGTTAATAACCAGGGATCCAGCAAAGAAAAAGAATTGTCCCCATCTGGATCGTTTAGGATCTTGCAGGATTTCATTCTGATGGTTTAAATAAGCTTTAATGAAGATGTGACAAATAACACAAAGGTGTGGCGGGATGTAGGGAAACAATAAAGGTGATGCACCCAGGAACTAGCAATGGTGGTAAGCCTTTGCCTAGGGAGCCTGGGTGACGTGACAATGCATTCTGTCATAGTCAGCCTCCAGGGGCACAGAAAAAGCAAGAGAAGGGGTGGGGTGGGGCACAAGCAGAATTACCACAACATGTCCCCCGGAGTTCTGTGTTCTATGCATGTGGGCCATGTCCTGAAGCTAGGCAGGGCTTCCAAGGTCCTTAGGTCTTTGCTAGGGTAGACTGTGTGCTGTAGTGGAAAGAACCAGAATTTGAGGTCAGACAGACCTGGATTTGAATCCACCTCCAGCACTTTGTAACTGTTAATCTTGGACAAGATACTTCTCCCTGGGCTTCAGATTGCTCATCTGGAAAGAGCTATGTCCCAGGGTTACTGTGAGAATTAAATCAAAAAGTCTAAAACATACCTGGCACACACTGCCTAGCCCCTGATTGGCACTCAATAGATGTTAGTTTTCTTTTGAGGGGAAAGAAATTTTCTGGTGTATATTGCAAGGGGTGTCACAGTACATGTCCAGTGGCCTGGCAATGTTGGCGACCCTGCCTGCTGTTCAGGAAATCCACAGAGCCTATGAGTTCAGACATTCCGATAGACAGCATGAAGTGGTGTCAGACCAATGCCCCAGAAGAGGAATGTCTTCTGTCTTTGCTTCCTCTTTCCAAAATTCATTGTTTTTATGGCTTCTTTATTAATTTTGTGTCTCTACCCCAACCTGGATCTCTGTAGTTCATCTGTTGCTTTGTGTTCAGACATAGTGCTGCTGATGATACATTGTGGAGACTGCTTTTGAAATAAACTAGAATGAACATGTCTTTTCTATACTGAACACAAAATAAATCAGTTAATTGATTGTTTTTTCTTCCCCAGAAAAGTAACTTTTGAAAAACAGTGGTTCTACTTAGATAACGTCATTGGCCATAGTTACGGAACCACATTTGAAGTGACCAATGGAGGAAGTCTTCAGCCCAAGAAGAAGAAGGAAGAACCTACTTCAGGTGCACCACTTTGGGTGTTTGAAATAGTGCTGTCCAACTGGCTAGTCAGAAACATGTCAACTTCCAATGAATTCCAAAGTGCTAGCCTATCCAAAGAGAAATCTCAACTTATAATCTAAGAACTGTGACTAGGTGGAATAAAGCCAGTACTACCTTTGTCCATGAGATTATCTGGATTCTGGCTCCAGCCCATGATTAACTGGTTCTCTGACCTTGGGCCAGGCATTTAATCCCATGAGTCCTTGTTGCTTCATTGCAAGAGCGTGCGTAGAACTCATTCAGTGCCTACAAGTTAAGTAACAGCTGCAAGGTACTTAGCATGTAGTGTAGAGGTTGAGAGGTCTGACTTTGAATCCAACTAGGTAAGTTTAATTTCCAGTGTCATCACTTGCTTTGTAACCTTGAAGAAATTATTTTATTTCTGTAAGTCTTATATCCTTGTATCTATAAAATTGGGCCTTAAACATACTTAATGCCGAGGTTATAGTGAGTGTTCAGTGCTTTAACTCATAGGAAGTTCTGAACAGTGCCTTGCTTTTAGCAGGGACCCATAATTTTAGCTATTACTATTATTTTTTTAACAACTGCTGTGTCTAAAATCTGTCATTAATTAAAATTAAATATTTATTAAAATGAACATACTTAATAGTTTTATTAATAAAATAAAAACACCTAAACATTTAAAGTTAAATAATTAAAGTATTATTAATATTTTGATTCAAATCAGTTATTTAGATGCTCTTAAATTAATATCCATATTTTTACTAAACACCAGATATGTGCCAGGCATAACGAGGCACTGCAATTATAGCAGTTCATAAGATAGACTGTCTTATAAAATGTACTTACCAGTGGGAAACACCAAAAATAACCAAGTAGACAAGCAAACAGCATAATTTCTGGTGGTGATACATGCTGGGAAGATAATAAAGCTGGGGCATGTATTGGAGCCTGCTAGGGGGAAGCGAGCCTTGCTGAGAGGATGAGCTCAGCTTTGAGTGATGGAAAGGATCCAGCCACTCAGATCTGTCATGAGAGCCTTCCAAACAGAGAGAGCTCAAAGTACCAAATGCCTTCTGTGGGACCTTGCTGAGTGTGTTCAAGGAACAGAAAGAAAGGCAGTGTGGCTGAAGCTGAGGCCAGAAAAGGTAGGCAGGGGCCAGATCATACATGACCTTGCAGGTCATCTCTGGAATGTATTTTCATTGCTATGGGAAGTCACTGTTTGGTTTTGAGAGTTGGGGTAGATGAGCCAATTTGCATTTAAAGAAAGAGCACTTTGGCATCCAAATGTGTTGTAGGGGGAATGTATAACAATAGGAAGAGTGAGGGCAGGAAGAAGAGTTGGAGACTCAGAGTAGTGGCAAGAAAGGAGAGTGGACTGCGGTGGGGGCAGTGGAACTGCAAAGCCAGACTGCAGTGCCTGATGGGCTGGGCGTAGATACGAACTTTGAAAAAGAAAGATTGTAGACTAATTTCAGACCAAAAATGTCATAGAGCAATTTCTTTCCGTAGAGACTAAAGAAGCTGGCACTGATAATCGAAATATAATTGATGATGGGAAATCTCAGAAACTTACTCAAGATGACATAAAAGCTTTGAAGGACAAGGGCATTAAAGGAGAGGTAATAGTCAAAGGATTCTTTGTTTTGATTTTGTTGGTGTTTAGGAAATTGTTTGGTTTTTAAAGCAGACTTTACCTAAGGTAAAATAGAAAAATAGTGTTATACTTTTCTTATCAGTAGGTCAAAATATACATGCAATTCAGTATACCAAAGATCTTGTTTCTTATACACAGAAATATAAGTGAATGACATTACTAATATTTTTAGAGAATTCGATAACAATACATATGAGGATTTAACTTTCTTCATTTTCAGTAATGTTTTCAGCCAGTGTCTTCAGAAATGAGTTTCCTTTCCCTCTCTTCTCCCTTTGTTGTATATTTCTGTTCTTTTACTGTGGTTTAAATGGAGTTATAAAATACTCGTATTTTATTACAAATTCTAAATAGAGCATACAAATACAAAGTTCATCCATTTGGACTTCTGTGGAAAAGGGACTAGAGGATCAAGCTATTGGATCCATCTGGGGTAAGAAACCTCTGAAGTTATTTATTCTGTGAAAGTAAAGTTTCAGAAAACCTGCTTGCTCCTTTTCTTATAGGAAATAGTTCAGCAGTTAATTGAAAATAGTGCAACATTCCGAGACAAGACAGAATTTGCTCAGGATAAATATATAAAAAAGAAGAAAAAGAAGTAAGTAATTTTTGCTTGAAAAGGTTGAAAATATTAAAAATTTTTTTATACTGACAAAATATATATATTTTTAAAGTAAAATATTTTGTTTTTTTTTTTTTTTCAAATTAACATTCTGTTTTTTCCTTCCCCCAGATACGAAGCCATCATTACTGTTGTGAAGCCATCTACCCGTATTCTTTCAATTATGTATTATGCAAGAGAACCTGGAAAAATTAAGTACGCTTTGTTTCCTTTCAAAAATATAATTGGGGGAATATGTCTTTAAGAAAGTCATGCTTTTAAGTAAAATGAAAACCTTGCTCACCTGCATAAAGTGTCCTCCTACCTCATAAATTGTAAGTCCTTTTACTGTCGCCTCCAAAGCAATCAATAATCTTATCAACATAATTTTTATAAAACAAACAAAACTTGAAAAATGATGAGTAAAATAGCAGGTTCTACTTAGCTAAAAATGAATGAATTATTCTTTTCACCTTAGCCACATGAGATACGATACACTAGCCCAGATGTTGACATTGGGGAATATCCGTGCTGGCAATAAAATGATTGTAATGGAAACATGTGCAGGCTTGGTGCTGGGTGCAATGATGGAACGAATGGGAGGTAAGATTTAATATTTTCAAGTTCAGTAAAACCCCACTCTGATGTGAGTAAAAGGGTCCAAAAATTCAAACTCATGGAAAGCCAGATTGAGTTACTTCGAGGTTAATGATGTAACTTGGGGTGAACCTGCACAGCTCCTGGCCTGGGGACCTTGCTTTACACCTCACATCTCCCAGTCTAGGCCATGTTGGTGCGCAGCCCACTCCCAACCCCTACCCATCCATGGCAATTGTTCTTTCCAGCTTCACTCTCAGTGGGCTGGAGCCTGTGGCTGACCAGGACTTCCAGGGCAGTGATTTTAGTAAACCATTGGATAGCAGGTGTTTTTATTGGCTTGAATTGAGGGTATTGAGTAGGAAGATTACTCAACATGTATTCTCTCCTGGAAGAATACAACACAGCTTGATTTGTCTGCCTTTTCTCTGGCCCCATAGAAAATAAGAACTTATGACTGGGCAGTGACTCAATGCCTGTAATTCTAGCACTTTGGGAGGCCGAGGTGGGAGGATCACTTGAGGTCAGGAGTTTGAGACGAGCCTGAGTAATTAGTGAGACCCCATCTCTACAAAAAATAGAAAAATTATCCAGGCATTAGGTGGTACATGCCTGTAATCCCAGCTACTGAGGAGGCTGAGGCAGGAGGATCTCTTGAGCCCGGGTGTTTGAGGTTACAGTGAGCTATGATGATGCCACTGCCCTCACGCGTGGGCAACAGAACAAGACCTGGACTTCAAAAAAACCAAGCAAACAAAAAAGAAAATAAGAACTTATAGGTGGCCCATTTGAGGATTGGAGTAAGGAGAAGCAAAGTCAACCACCAATCATGTGACTTTCAAATTTGCATGATCACAGGGTTTTAAGGTAGTGTCAGGTGGGGGTAAACTTTTTTAAGTCTTCCTGTTTATCTGTTTTGGAATTAGATTACCTCCATTGGGAACATTCATAGACTCCAAATGGACCCCCAGAGTTGCTGCATCATCCTTCAGCCTCTGAATAAAGTGGAAAGACCTTTAGTCTTATTACTGTGGAGGACTCATGAAGGGTCACCTCCATCAGGCAGATGTTTGTTTCTCTTACCTGTTCAGGTTTTGGCTCCATTATTCAGCTGTACCCTGGAGGTGGACCTGTTCGGGCAGCAACAGCATGTTTTGGATTTCCCAAGTCTTTCCTCAGTGGTCTTTATGAATTCCCCCTCAACAAAGTGGACAGTCTCCTAAATGGAACATTTTCTGCTGAGATGTTGTCTTCAGAGCCAAAAGACAGTACTTTGGCTGAGGAAAGTAATGGCACACTGGAGGAGGAAAAACAGACTTCTGAACAAGAGAGTGAAGATGGCATGGCGGAGGCCCCGGAGGGCAGTCACCCAGAAGAACAAGAAACGATGGAAATGATTTCTCAAGATGCGGAACATAAGGAGCCTAAAGAGGGAGGAAGCAAAAAGGATTATGTAAGAATGTCAGGAGTCCCCACTACCCTCGTAATACTCTCCTCAGGGCCTCAGTTAACTTTATTTAAGTAATGAGGTTTGTTTTGCCTTTGTGAGTCAGCTCCCGAGATGATAAATATCAGAACAATTGGAGAGAGAGAGAGTGTGTGTGAGGGTACACAAGCGTGTGATTTAATCTTTAGGATGGAGCTTTAGGATACAAAGCATTGCATAGGTAACTTAATGATGGTTTTTAATATATAGTCTTTCTTGTGTTTTTTCAACTTCCTTGTAAACAACCTCCTTCTGTTGCTTAAGTCCGAGTTCGTAAATATTGTTGAAATGTTTTGACAGACCAGAACATTTCCATAAACCTGACCGAATGACCCCAGTATGTTGGTTTCTTATTTTTCTTCTTGAAGATTCAGGAAAAACAAAGGAGACAAGAAGAGCAGAGGAAAAGACATTTAGAGGCTGCTGCTCTGCTGAGTGAAAGAAATGCAGATGGGTGCGTTGATGGAAGAATGCAGGAGACTTCTTGGTGCATGTGGGCTCTGCTTCAAACAGATTGACATTCTCTTTCTGCTTGACTGCTTAGATTTTAGTAGGCCATGAGATGAGGCTTCTGTCTTGGGTTTTTAAAGAAAGGAGGTTGTGTCTGGCAGAGGTGGGAAATTGATTGTGCTGGTGTGAGCCTTTTAGAAGAAATTTGAACCTTCTCCAATGATAGTTCATCAGACCAGACAGGGCTGTGTAGTCCTAAGTGTAGAGAGTGGGGCATTCAAGTGCTGTGATACAGGCTAATGACAAGGGTTAATGAAACCTCCTGATAAGGAGAGGTAGATTCAGGTATCTGCAAAGCAGCATATACAGTGTTGGATTTGTTTCCAGATGATTTGAAAGAAATTCAAGAATGTCATTAAATGCAACTTGGAGTTGCCAAGCACCACAAGAGCTTCTAACCCAGTTTGTGTTTCCTAGAAAGAAATAGCTCATGATTTAATTCTGTTTGGGACTTCTGGAATGTTGTATTTAAATCTCTTCTTTGAGTGAGTCATGCAGATTAAATGCACAATCATTTTAAATGCCTTTTAAAACCTGTGCTCCGCTTTGGGGAAGTAGAAAGATAATTTGTCTGACATTTTCCTTGCAGTTTAATTGTAGCTAGTCGTTTCCATCCCACTCCTCTGCTGCTGTCCCTGCTGGACTTTGTGGCCCCTTCAAGGCCATTCGTGGTCTACTGTCAGTATAAAGAGGTAATACTAGAATGCAGTGGGAGGGAATTCTTGCATCTGAATGTTGATCCTCAAACTGCAGCCAAGGATGCAGTTTTTAGCAGAATTCTGTTTTTGCCTGCAGCCTCTGTTGGAATGCTACACGAAACTACGGGAGAGGGGAGGGGTCATCAACCTCAGGCTGTCTGAAACCTGGCTCAGAAATTATCAGGTACGTGTTCTTACAGCCAGGCCCAGGGGCTGCTCTCCTGAGTCCTGGCTCATTGCAGTAATATTGGAAGTTGTTAAATAGAGATATCCCTATTTATGTCTGCAGAGATGGAGAAGTCCCATGCCTGTAACTTAGAGAAAGTGCCCCTGACTTTTCCTGATCCTTTTTTCTCTTTTCATGTCAGAGTTACTCTGTAACTCCAGCCCAGAGGCATTTAAAATACAAACAGTTGTGATTCATATTTCCCCAAGGCCTTGGTATCTCACTGTGGAGGGTGTAATTGATAATAGCAAAATCCCCAGGTGGATGATGAAAGCGTCCTTTTCTCCTCTGCCGGGATGTTTTTGCAGCAAGTTTTTATGATTTCCTGGCTGGCCCTATGTCAGTTCAGGTCTTCTAAAAGACATATGCCAAGATGGAAGTTGAAGTGTAAGAGATTTATTAGGGAAGGAAATGCCTTTAAAAGGTAAGGAGAGAGGGAGCAGGATGAGGTGGTGTGGATTAATGCCTCTGCAGGAGGGAGTGGGGGAAGGAGGACGGGAGGAGGAGCCTGCAGTGCTGCTTTAAGAAAGTCTCAGCCAGGCTGACACGGAGCCCAGGAGCAAAGATCGCCCATTCAGGTAGCCCCGTGTTGGGCAGAAATGGTCCAATCCTGGTACCCATGCTCAGTTACCGACTAGGAGCAGCCCCAGGCCTCCCTCAGTGTGAACACTAGAGCAGATCCTAAAGGAGCAGCAGCTGGAGGCCTTCTGCTTCCTGACCGCCTCACAGCCAGTTCTCTCGGAGGGGAGCACCTCCACACTGCCAGAGGCCCTGTCCAGCTGCTTGGTGTTTTATCATACTGTGGTGCAGATGCTGTTGGGCCTTGGGTGCCCTTCATGGAGGTCGTCTAATTTAGCTAAGGTAACAGGAGAGAAGTCTTGTTGGAGTCAACAGGGTAGCAGAGAAGGGAGGTTCTGAGTGTACATTTAGTAGCTACTTCTCCATGGACCCAAGCTCCACTGTTGGCCATGAAGCTTCCTGGAGCCAAGAGGAAGAAAGCTACACTTAGGCCCAGAGTCCTGCCCAATCCTCTTGCCCATTCTCCATCAGAAACATGCCTCAGGTTTGAGAAAAACAGGGCTTCAGTTTTATTTTTCAAAAGAAAATCTTTTAAGCCAATTTCTGTATTTTTCTCTGCACTGTCACATGAAGGAAATAGCTCCTTACAGATTGGTCCGTTTAAATCTTCAAGAGAATCCGTGTCATTTAAATTCTGATTTTTGGCATGAGTGTTGTTAGCATGCACTTCATTGTCTTGGGAAAACATGAATGTCTGTCTTTCCATCTTGATTAGGTTTTGCCAGATCGAAGTCATCCCAAATTGCTGATGAGTGGAGGTGGGGGGTACCTTCTCTCAGGCTTCACCGTTGCCATGGACAACCTTAAAGCAGATGCCAGCCTCAAATCCAACTCGAGCACTTTAGAATCACACAAGACTGAAGAGCCAGCAGCTAAAAAACGGAAATGCCCAGAGTCGGACTCTTAACCCTTCAAGAATTGCTGTGAGTTTTGTTCTCAGGCATTATACAGTTAGTAATTAAACTTTAAATGCATTACTAATTGTTTTTTCATATCCTAAGAATAAGAACATGCCTATACATTCATTCCTGAGAAGGAAGAATAAGCCTTTTGTCTGCTTCTGACACAGATGGGTTTGGTCTGTCAAAACTGCAGCTCTGAGGTATGCAGTGGATTGATAACAGCCAATTGTGTTTGTTTAACAAAATTCTTCTAAGGACTTCTCAATACTCTGTGTAATTATCTTGAGAATTTCAACATCCTAAAGATGTATTTATATAAGACTTTGTTTATATTTTAAGCTAAGTTCAATAACAATGTAGCTAAAACTTGGTGGGTACTGAAAGGAAGGAATTTGTGGAGGAAATTTCCTCTGTTCATTTCATTCCCTTCAACCTAAGCAATATGGATGTGTGTGTGAGGTTTACAGTACCAAAAGTGTCCACCCTGTTCCCTGCAGTGGAATAAACTTTTTTGAAATGCTAGGTTTTATTATTTTAATAGTTGACAGCCTGGGAAAGTTCTGAGTATTTATTTTACTGCTTTTTTTGTGCATAGAAAGGTTTAGTAGGGTACTTTTTTGAATTTTTGCCAAGCCTCTCATTCTTTGTTCCAAATAAAGTGACTAGAATTTTTGTGTAGTATTCAATTAAAGGAAACAGAAATGGTCCTTTCCTGTCCCTCACAGATACACATATGCACATAATTGTATATATGTGTATAGATGTTGGTATATACATACATATACCTACACATGGAGACATAGATTGTACTGTCTATATGAATATATACACACACGGAGACATAGATTGTACTGTCTATATGAACACACACAGACAGAATATACAATCTGTTTAAACTATAGGAAAGTTTTGTGCAACACTTAGACCAGTTCTCATTGCATCAGTGTCACTCCTTATCAAATGTATTTTAAAGTGCCTTTTTTAGTGATAATGCTAATCTGAAGAGCTCTGGCATGATTAGGTGGTTAGCCTTTCTAAGCTCTGAAAAAGCATAATCAAATTTGATCAACTGCCACAGCAAAGGCAAGTGTTTAGAATAAGCCAAGGCTCTTGTCCATTTGAGAGTTGAGTCTCTTGCTTACTAGAATGTGCTCTTCATGTCATCATAGAATAGATGTGGATCATCTAGTGAGGAGCATCTCAGAACAAAAGAAATTTCTTTTTCCAAATAGTGTGTGCTATTCTGATAATGGCCAGTGTGATTACCAACAAGTGTGGTTTTGGTTCTTTTTTCTGAAAATAATTGCTTTTAAAGAATAAAAGTGTTTCTTACTGTGATCTGTCTAACATTAATGATGTAGTCAGTGACTCCACATTGACTGCTGATTGTTACACGTGGTCTCTGTGGTAGAGAACATGCTGGATTAGCACCTCACTGAACATGTTGCAAGCTGTTGTCAGCCTCATACGGTCAATTCAGTTTGGTCAAGGAGAACAGAAAATTGCATAGACTAGATTCAGTAGTGCCTGGTCTCTGCTGGTCACTGTTAGAACCATTTCCTACTTGGGATTCAACCAGTTTCCAAATCCCATTCTGTTCCCTAAATCCCTTATATTGGTCTTGGTCTCTGCGGGGAGGGCCCTGTGTTCTGTGTTCCCCTGGAGATGACTTGTGAACTCTTCTTACCAGCACCAGCAGCAAAAGTTAACCTGTGTTACTTTTTCTCATATAATGTACTTCGTCTTTTGAGTACAGATGATTTAATTCAGAGGTTCACAAACTCAGTGTGCAAACTTGTTAGTGTTTAAAAACTTAGAATCCCCTGGATGGTTTGTTAAATACATATTGTTGGACTCTCCACCCCAAAGTTTCTTACTCGATATGTCTAGGGTAGGACAGAGAATTTGCATTTCTGTAAGTTTCTAAGTGATGGTGGTGCTGTCGCCCTGGGAACCAGCCCTTGAGATCCATTACCGTGTGTGTCCACATCACAGGTGCCTCTGAATACAGTATGTTTTTGTCTTGTGTGTAAATGGACGTTCACTTTTGTAGTAGATGAATGGATAATTTTATGTCTTCTGGATATCCAGCCACCAGGAGAGTTATGTGGAATAGCACTTTATTGAGTGGCAATCAAAAAGTAAAAGACAAAAAATAATTTTGTAACATCCATAATATTTATTGCACGAGGATGCTTGCCAATATACTGTGGTTCCCATTAAAGGGTGTTTTTAGCTTAGGGGTATGCTAAAATTGTATGAAGCAAATATTGGGCAATCTTTCATGGACTGGTTTTATGTGGAAAAGCCAAAAATACAGTCTTAATACATAGGAAATTTTGAAAAAAATTAGGGTGTTTGCTTTTTGTTTTAAAGCATTGGTTGTATTATCCCAGGTCAGGTTGGTTTAAAAATAAATAAATCAATCATTGGTTGTAAATATTGTAAGAACAATACTAAATACTAAAAAGCATGTCCTAAAAATCTGATTGAGGTTCACATTACTCTAAATTTTCCTTATCTTCTAATGCATTTAGGGGCAGCGCTAGAAAGACCAGAGTGTATCTAATACCTTTATTTGAAATATAGCGTCACCTTTAGGCTAGTATTAATTTTGTGAAAAGGATTACAGATTTTTCTTGGACTTAACTGTGTAGCACGGATCAAATGACAAAAGATGTGAGTCCTTGAGTAGCTACTTAAAGAGCAACTAATGAACTGTTAACTACCCTATTAACATTTATTAGGCACCCATAGGTTTTTGAGCATTTATGAGGAAGGGCAAAATCTTTGAAGCACAGGAAATGGATATCAGGTACTTCTGCCACACCCCCCTTTCTTTTTTGCCTTTTTGCAGTTCCATTAATAACCTGGGCTTTTGGCATTTAGTTGAGATATCACGAAAACAAGACTGCAAAGATTTTGACATTTCAGTTTTGCTTTGACAGATAACAAGACACTAAGGAAATTTTTTTTTGAAATGTGGGTGGGCTCCATCTTCTGGGTAGTCTGCTTGGTGTTATCATTCTAAACCAACAAACTTTAAAAAGTGGAGAAATTCATCCAGAGGACGGAGGAAATGCTAGCGGGAGTTCCTTTGCCTTACGGGAGCACTTTCTTCAATCAAATACTCAGGTGGGTAAAGTGGGCCTCTCCTAGTTCTTTTCCATCACCTGTGAGTGGCACAAAGTAGGCGCTACATATGATACAAACTCAAGCTGTATGGCAATAGATTCAGGGAAGAGTGTAAGGTTTTTCGGTGATGGAGAGACCAACGGACACAAAGTATGGCCAAACAACGTGGCTTTATTGAGCGCTCCCGGGCGAGGTTCATGGGTCCCGAGGGCGGGGGCCAGAGAAGTCGCGCCGCCCAAGAGTTTTGAGCGGGCTTATATATGTTTTAGAGTTGAGGGATGGGGGTTTTCTGGGGTGAAGAATTTTGGCGCAAAAAGTGGAGAGTTCTTTGTTGTAGTTTTAGGGTGGGTGTTGAGAAGTAGGAGGGGCTGGTGGTATTCATGGACCGCAGGGACTGAGACTCCTCTTATCCGGGTGTGGTTATTCTTTAACTCAGCTGAGCCTGGCAGTTGTTTGTGGGCTTCTCTTTTTTCTTTAGGGAGGGTGCCCACCACCAGCCTTACAAAGAGGAGATAAAAATAAAATATGATTGATTTAAATCAGGGGTCAGCAAATCAAAACCCACAGGCCAAATCTGGCCCACTCTGAGATTTTTGTATGGCCTGCAAGCTAAAAAGGTTTCAATTTTTTTAAGTGGCTGGTGAGGAAAAGTAAAAAAAAGAATAATTTTGTGACATGGGAAAATTACCTGAAATTCAAACTGGAGTTTTATTGGAACACAGGCATGCTAATTTATTTACATACTGTCTACGGCTGCTTTTGCACCGTGGCAGAGTTGAATAGTTGGGATAGAGACATCAAAGCCTAACGTACTTGTCTGGTCCTTTAAGAAAAAGTTCGTTGATCACTGATTTCAGTGAAGCAGAGATGAAACGGGAGCAGCCGCAGTAAGGAGCTGGTTTGGAGTGAGCAGCATCAAAAGATACACAGTCATATGACATCTAGAGCCCCCTCTCAGGCCTCTAGACCCATTGGCTGCTTTTAACACCATCCCCCATCCTCCTTGCTATGGTTTTCCTCACTTGGCTCCTAGGACACCACTGACTCTTGGTTTCCCTCTTGCTTTCTGGTCTTTTCTGTGTCTCTTTTGTTGGTTGCTTCTCATCTCTGAGACTTCTAAACACTGGCTGCCTCAGGGCTCAGCTTTGCACCTCTTGCCTTTGTCTATACTCGCTCCCTAGGGTGCTCGAGGGATTTGGGGTACTAAGCGAAGAAAACAATGTGACCATGAGGTGGCAGCAGCACACACATGCTTTCTTGGGTGACAGAGACACCCTGACAGGTTTGCAGAGGGGAGATGAGGATGTCCGTCACAGCAAGAGTCTATCCAGAGTCCACCCCACAGGGGCTGCTACTCTGAAGGGAGGAGTGGAGGAATCAGAAACGGGGCTCCAGTGTCTAGGCGTTGTTGCTCAGTGGCACTGTGGGGAGTCCCCAGGTCAGAGAGTCCTGAGGATCAGGAGCGGCTTGGGGTCTTATAACCACAGGCCTCTATCTTACCAGTGACCAGCCAAAGCTGAATCTAGTTTGGTGGGGGTATGCAAAGCAGGCAAACCCTAAATGACTAAAAATGTGCTTAAAATGTGTTTAAAATAATTGGATGTGTAAAAATTTGAGATTGGCTTTTGAGCTAACCAGTCTCAGCCTTCAATGAAGAAATAGACAATCTAGAGGCCAAGACACAGAGGCCATCTCTGACTCGTTTACATGACACTAAGTGATCTCACCCAGTTTTAAGGGTTTAAATACGGTCTCTGTGATAATGACTCCCAGCTTAAGTCCTCAGCTCCAGGCCCATGTACCCAACTCAGTACCTCTGCTGGGTGTCTGTTCACGTCTTAACATACCCAGATCTAGGCTCTGCATCTCTCACCTCCCAAGCCAGTCTCTCCTGCAGTCTTCACCATCCGTTTTCCCCAGTTGCTCAGGCCTAAAACCTTGGTATCAAGCCCTCGTTCCCTCCCACCACACCTAACCCATCAGCCCTCCCTGTCAGCTCTTTCTCCAGAGTAGATCTGGGGTTCGCCTACATCTTCCCACCCCCAGTTTCACCACCCTGGCCCCAGCCATCACGATGACGGGTCAGGATTATCTCAGGTCCCCTCTCTCTGGTTGCTGGGTCTCTGCCCTCACTTCCCCTACAGCCTTGTCTCAACCCAGCAGCCAGGTCTATATAATGTAAAGCAAATCCTATCAGTTCCTTGCTGAGAACCCTCCAATCACAAAAGCAAAAGTCCTTGCCAGGACTTACAAACCCTTTTGTGACCTGGCCCCTGCTGCCTCTCTAACCTCGCCTCCCGTGACAGCACCCCCCACGCTGGCCTCTTGCTCTTCTTCAAACATGCCTCACACATTCCTGTGTCCAGCCTTTGCAATGCTGTTCCCTCGGCCTGAAATGTCCCTCCCCGGGTGTCCACGTGGCTCACACCGTCACTTCCTTGAGGTCATTCATCAAGGCATTTTCTCAGTGAGGACTGTCATGTATCTGAGCATCTGCTTCCTGGACTGCAGAGTTGTAATTATTGCAGCTGGTTAATTATTTTAGCACTTGAGATTGCCCGATTATACTGTGTTTTGCAATGGCATGTTGTGTATTTTTATTTTGAAATGATAGGACACTTTCTCCCTTCCTGTCCCATCTCTGTGCTATAACTCCTTGATAAAATATTAGAGACCATGACAATTAAAATATTCAAATAAGAAAAAACTCTAAAATTTAAACGATAGGTGGCTGTGTCTGCTAAAGGATTTGGGGGGCAAGCACTGAGACCATTTGTTTCTCATTGTATTAAATACCTAGAGCTGCCACAACAATGGGGTGGCCAAAAACAAGAGAAATTTGTTCCTTCACAGTTGTAGGGGCTGGAAGTCTGAAATCAAGGTGTTGGCAGGATCACGCTCCCTTTGATGGTTCCAGGGGAGAATCCTTCCTTGCCTCTTCCAGCTTCTGGGGACCCAGGCATTTCCTGGCTTGCAGCAGTGTAACTCCACTCTTTGCCTCTGTCTCCACGTGCTGCTCTCCTCTGTGTGTGTGGCTGTGTCCAGATTTCTCTCTTCTTATAAGGACACCAGGCTGGGTGAGATGTCTCAGGCCTATAATCCTAGCACTCTGGGAGGCCGAGGTGGGAGGGTCACTTGAGCTCAAGAGTTCGAGACCAGCCTGAGCAAGAGCGAGACCCCGTCTCTACTATTTAATAAAAATAGAAAAATTGGCCAGGCGTTGGGGCGCATGCCTGTAGTCCCAGCTACTCGGGAGGCTGAGGCAGGAGGATCACATTCACATGCGCTGCCAGTTAGGGCTTCTGCGTATCATTTTGGGAGACACAATTCAACCCATAATATTCATTATAAGCCTTTCAGGACTACTTAATGTTTTTATCATGAACATATATTATTTTAATTAAAAGAGGGAAAAACAGTGGCCTAGATAGTTCTTGACATCCTCCTGGAGAAATGGTGGCATCCCCAGGCATCCTGATTGCACTCTGTCTGGGCACCACGTGCTGGGTGCGATTCTCTTGAATGTGTCCTGCATCTTTGATAGACCATCTGCACCTGCACATTCCCCTGCCCCAAGGGGTTTGCAAACTATTAATATTAATAAAATGAAAAGATGTACTAGTGTGCGCAGCATCCAGAAGGCAGGGTGCCAGGAGGAAGCTGAGTGAATCATCTCCAAGCTGGGAGATCATCATGCACAGTGTTCCATCTGCCTGCAGCTGCTCCTCACGGGCAGTGCCGTGTGTGTGTGTGTGTGTGTGTGTGTGTGTGTGTGTGCGCGCGCGCGCTTTGCTAGGCTGGTATTTGGTACATTGCAATGACTTGCTTTCTCTCCTACAGTGAGTATACCCCTATTCCTCTTGAGCCCCTCAAATGCTCTTTATTTAGGAACTGACTTTGTTTTCCGCTGGGCACGATAGGAAAAAAGGCAGAGACATACTGCATTTTGTGTATGTGAGTATGTGTTAAGCATTTCCCAGTATCTTGTATCAAGATGTAAAACAAGGGGTTGCAACTGCAGTTGTATTATTTGTCATATATAAGCCCTTGGCTTTGGTTGGTCTCAGGTCAGAGTCCCCCTGAAGCAAATCCTGAAATAAGAATTTGAGGACAGGGAACACTCATTCTATTTTATGGATGAAGAGTTTCCTGATTCTAGAATCAAAAATTAAGTCAAATGAGATATTTAAACTAAAAAAATAGAAATAAAAAAGAGGATTTTTTTTTTCTATTTGGCGACCAGCAATTTATTTGGGAGGTGATCCCAGGAAACCCTAGGAGGGTCACCAGTAGGCGGGGGGACAGGGAGGGAAAGGCAGCCAATAAAGGATGCATTACCAAGTAGGTCACCACTGTGACATCTGGGGTCCAATCTGCTGGGAAATTTTGAGAGGCAGAATAGAATTTAAGCCTCAAAATCATTCCACCTGAGGTGGGTGGGAACTGGCCTGCCTTATTATAGGTTGAATTATAGCCACAGAAAAAGATTTGTTGAAGTCCCCGCTCTCAGTACCTCAGAATGTGACCTTATTTGGAAATAGCGTTGTTGCAGATGTAATTAGTTAAGATGAGGTGGGCCCTTAATCCAATATGACTGGTATCCTTATAAAAAGAATGCCATGTTAATAGGCAGACTCACAGGGAGAGGACAGCTATGTCAACATAGAGACAGATTGGAGTTATGCCGCCACAAGCCAAGGAAGGCTTAGGGCCACCAGAAACCTGGAGGAAGCAAGGAAGGAGTCTCCTCCCAAGGCTCTGGAGGGATTGTGGCCCTACCAATACCTTTATTTTGGACTTCCAGCCACCAGAACTGTGAGACAATAAATTTCTGTTGTTTTAAGCCACCCAGTATGATACTTTATTAAAGAAGCCCTAGGAAACTAGTACAATATTTATTTACCAATACCCTGTATACTGTGAGGGCTGCCTCTAGCAGCCATTACCCCTGACACAACTCACTGGCCTTTCAAACAGCTGGTCGTGATCCCATGGCCAGAAAAATCCACAAGCAGAGGAATCTTAAGAAGCCTTCTAGAAGTCTGTGCCCAGGTTTGGAACAATTTGCCATTAGATTCATAGCACTGATGGGCTTGCCTCCCATAGGATGAAGCCACAACTCTCCTGAAAAAGTATGTTACAGAAGGTTAATCTGAAAAGAACCTGGTTAAATTAGCATGAGCAATTCCTGACTTAGCTAAGAAGAGGAAAGCCAGAACTTCTCGGATGGATATAAGTCATATGTGATCCCCAGACTTATTTTTGCCACTCTTGATGCTCAGGACACACCACCCAAAAATATGCCTGTGGGAGACCAGACTGTACCACCCCAAAAATACACTTCTTTGGTATATTTTGAGCTGGTTATGCTGAGAAAGTGCAGACACAGGAATAGTTCTGAGCATCTGTCCTGCTTAAAGGAAATTTACATCTATAAAGGAAATCTATGTTAGTAAAGTATCTGTATAAGGAAGAGGGCTGCTTTTATTAATACCTGCTTTTTAAAAATAACTTTTATTACCTGAGAGACTTTATCTGCATAGTAGGACAACCTTTATGCACCGTACAATTCCTCCCTTCACCCTTGCATGACTTGTGCTGCCACCAGAAGCTCTAAGCCCCTAGAAGGGGTGGGGAACCTATAGCCTTGGGGCCACATGTGGCCCTCCAGGACCCCAAGTGCGGCCCCTCAACTGAATGCAAACTTAAGAATTTGTCCTGTAAAATTTGGATTCAGTTAAAAGGCCACACTTAGGGATCCAGAAGGCCACAGTTTCCCCACCCCTCTGGCCTCTCTTCGAGTCTCATATTTTGTGAAACTCCCAAACCTATAGACATAATTAAAATGGATTTTCTCTTGTTAATCTGTATACTGTCAATGTATTCCATAAACTCAATTATTAAACCTTCAGAGAGTAGAGAGAAAGTTTTACTCTTTCCTACTCAAGCCTCTCCTCTGCCCAAGAGAATAGCTCTTCACCTCAACTGTCAAAACAGTAGAAATCAACCAAGTAGAAGCCACCAAGGGTGAAGAATAAAATGGCAGGTAAAAGAAGGGAGATGGGGAATTGTCCAAGTGTCTTGCTGTTAAGAAGCTGCAGAGATAATTATGGCAGCAGTTACATTTCCTATGCCATTGCCGTATGTCAGGCACTACTCTTGAGTGTTTTGCACAAACTTGTATCATCCTTGTAATAACCCAGTGAGACAGGTATCTTTATTTTGTTGATGAACCCGAGGTTCAGAGAGGGAAAGTAACTTGCCCAGAGTCACACAGCTACTTAGAAACAGAGTCTGAGCTCTGCCTTCTCACAGAGTAGAAATCAGATAGGCCCTGAGGGACCAGGGATCTGTCTAGACAGGCCAGATATTCTGACTCCCACTCCATAATTCTTCCCATTATCCAGGCTTTCTTCTCAGCCCTGAAAAATGGTCCTTGGCTGGCTACTAGAGCTCTCCAGATAATAGGATTTTAAAAATAATCTTATGATGGTTTTTGAAACAACTTCTTCAAGCCTATTTAATCTCTCTCTGCCCGGGGGAACAGATGTCTTTTCCTAATCTCTTTCTCTTTATAGCCAGCACATTCTTTCACTTCAAAAGGTTCGCTTTTTTATTCCATTATGTATCCAAAGACCAACAAATCCTAGTGCTATTTTTCGTAATTTACTTCAAAGAATGGATTTGAAAAATCACACTCCTCCCTATTAGCCCAAAGGAAGCTGAGGACAATGGTGCTTTTGGTCTCAGGTGAATCTTTTATTATTTCAAACTGAGACAAACAATTTTTCAAAGACAGTAGCACAGTCATTGTCACAAGCATGTTAATATGTCTATTTTGCAAGAAAGAATGTACTACAAGTCATGCTATTCATATTTTCAATAGCGTTCTGGCAAAAAATAAAGACATTTCCAATTGTGGCAAACATAATGAATAATGAATTCTTTCTGCCTTTGGGTAAATAAATGGTGTCTTTCAGTAAAGTAGTGGAAAACAGACAACGTGAGGGCTGCTTCTTAAGACTGCCCATTCCTCCAACAGCCATTAGCCCCTTTTGCTGAACTTCTCAGCTATTTTCTGTAGTTCCAAATCCATTGCAGCCAAGTTTTCAAGTTCTTTTTCCTGGAAAATACAGAAAAGTGAAACCATGAGGTCCCGAATCAATTTGTTTTGCTGTCATGTAAGAGAGTATGAATGAAAAGGGGAATTTTAGGTATGTTAGAAGCTATGTGAGTCAACCTACATCAGTGGTTCTCAAAGTGTGGTCCCCTGGCCAAGTAGCAACAGCATCACCAGCATCACCAGCATCACCAAGGAACTTTTTGGAAATGCAGATTCTTGGACCCACCCAGAACTTACTGAATCAGAAACTATGGGAGGAACTAAGAATCCCTCATGATTCCGATGCACATTCAACTTTGAGAAGAAGCACCAACTTACATAATCAACATTAGGGAAAAATATTGTGTGGGTAGGTACAGCTCCAGTAATGTTACCTTTCCCAGATGTAAATACCTGATTGTACTAAGGCACGAACCAATGATAGCAAACTAAATAGCAAAGCAACTAATTTCTGCATCACCTATTCTCCCTACCCTGGGTGATGGTGATGAACAGTCAAACAACCAAGGGGCAGAAACCAGAACAGTAGTTGTCAACCTGGGCTGAACATTGCAGTCACCTGGGAGCTTTAAAATGTGCTGATGCCCAGGTGGCGCCCAGTACCAATGAGATAGACTCTCTGAGGGCGGGTCCCAGACCAATAACTTTCAAGCTCTCCAGGCGATTCCAAGGTGCAGCCAGGGTTGAGAAGCCCTGCATCAGAAGAACGTGGACCAGGATGTGGACGCTGGCTAGATGGCAGGTGGAAATCGGTCCAGAGGTGGTATCTACTCTGTTACTAGGGCACTTTTCTCATGGGGATTAATTCCCACCAATTTCTCCCCATTAATATCAGATAGTCTTGAACACAACATACTAACGTTGACCACAGGAAGTTAATTTTAAACAAAAGCCCCACATTATACCTCTTCCTCTGTCATAACTCTCTGGTCAGCCCTGTCCTTTTCATTTTCTGCCTTGTGGCGTGGGCTCATTGGCTCCTCAGAATCATAGAAATCTGGAAATTCGGCTGACTTCTTCCTGTAGTGAAGGAGCTGGTCCAGTTCAGCCACTCTGTCGTACTGCCTTTTCAGATCCAGCTTGGGGGCCCTGGCGAGGTTTCTCTTCTCGTAGCCCCAATTCACATCCTCTGAGAAGGGCTTTTTCTCCCACCAGTCGTAGTTATATTCTGGTAAGAAACTCTTCTCATTCAAGGTCAGCCCATTTTCCTCCTCATCCTCGAGAAAATTGTCAGCCATGTTGTCTTTTCTCTCAAAATGGCTGCTCTTCCACTGGCGAGGGTCATAGTATGGGTTGAACAGCTCCCCTAATCGCTTCCTCTTCTCAGCCGTGTAATGGGGGCCGTATTGTCTGTCTTGAAGCCTAGTTTCCTCCCTATTTTCTTTAGTGTCTTGCAGGTCTTCCTGCTGCTGCCATCTCCCTTGGGCTCCTTCCTCACCGTAGTTGAGGTAAGGTCTGTCCAGCTCTTTCCACTCACCTGGTGGGCGTCTCCTTGCCTTGTCCAGCTGGCTTTCTTGAGCACGGGGGTATCCCTCACCCAAGAGTCTTTTCTCTTCTCTGGTGTCAGGTGTGGAATAGGAACTTGGCTCCCCGCCCCTGCCTCTCTGATGGTGTCCTTTTCCCCCTTCATGGCCCTTCTCTTCCTCATTTTCTTCACTATATCCATGCGCCGTGTTGTCAAGCTCTGAGCTGGGACGGTCCCTCTTGTCCTCCTCGTCCCAACTCTCCTCACCATGAGGCCTTGGAGCCCTGTACACCTCACTTCCTCTGCCCCCATATCGTCCCCACTCCAGGTCCTCGGGGGCCTGGACTCCTGGATGACTCCTTGCTTCTTCCACATATTCTGGTTCTTCTTCTGAAGCCCTGGAATGGGTTGAAGGGTGGTCCCTCTTTTCCCCTAAACGGGCCACGCCCACGTTTGACTCCTCAGGTTCCTCCAAGGGGTGTCCCCTTTCTTTGGAGGGAGGATTCCCTTCTTGAGAGGACCTGTCAGGTCTGCTCCTCCCATGGTGGTGTCTGGGCCTCGTACGTCGTTTGGCCACCTCAGACATAGCGTCTTCCTCACTTTCCTCAGACTCCTCCTGGCTTTGGGGTTGGCTCTTAGACTCTTGAGGGTGTTTCTCCTGACTCCTTGTCTCCTCTCCACTCTCCTGGCTACTCTTTTCCCGGCTGTGTGTCTTCTCAGAGCGCCCGGCAGAGTGTGTATCGGATCTGGCCACCAACTCCTCTTTTTTCTTCGCTGAAGCCTGGTTTCTTTTGTTGAGAAATGAGTTTTGTGTCTCTCCTGGCTCTTCAAGGTGTTTCTCTTTGCTGCCATCTTCCCCACGCTCCACTTTCTCATAGTTCTCTCCCTCCACCTCCTCCCTGTCCTCTCCCTTGCTCTCCTCAGAATCGTGTGTCTTTGCTTCTTTGGAGACTTGACGGTCAGAGGCGTAGAGGCTCCCCTGGGGCTCGCCTGCTCCCTCTCGGCTGTGCCCACCTCCCTCTGCCCATGTCTCTGTGTCTGCCTGTGTCAGGCCTTGGGTGTCCTCCTCTCCTGGGGCTCCTGCCTCCTCCTTGCTGGAGGGCCTGTGGGCTTCCGAGGCATCAACTGGATCTCTTAACAATCTCACTTCAAACTTTGTGTTTTCATTTTCACTTTCGTCTTTGTCTTTGATCTCTTTTCCACCTACAATGAAAATATAAGAGTAGGTAAAAATTCAGAATTGCCTGGGGTTCAATAAGCACCAGCCTTGGTAATCATGACAAATCCTGAGGACACTGAAAATTGCTCAAATTATTTATTTATTTATTTATTTATTTTTTGAGACAGGATCTTGCTCTGTTGCCCAGGCTGGAGTGCAGTAGTGCAATCACAGCTCACTGTAGCCTCGAACTCCTGGGCTCAAGCAATCTTCCCGCCTCAGCCTCCCCAGTAGCTGAGACTACAATCACACACCACCATACCCAGCTATTTATTTTATTTTTGTATACATGGGGGTCTCACCATGTTGCCTATGTTGGTCTTGAATTCCTGGCCTCAAGCGATCCTCCCTCCTCAGCCTCCTAAAGTGCTGGGGTTAGAGGAATGACCCACCATGCCCCACCTTGAATAATTTTTTAAGTCAATGAAGAATATATTCAGATTCCTTTTAAAAGCAAATACTATGAAAGCTCCTTGGCTGTGTTTAAATCAAATAATAAACTCTCCATGTTTTTATGTTTTCATAATACTCAACCAGCATCTCTCATTGGTATTATAAATAGTCAAATTGATATCCAGATATATAGATTTATGAAAAATTAGAATTTTGAATCTTAGAATTCATCCAGTCTAGCCTCCTCTTTTTGCAGATATTGAGGACATCAAGACTCAGACTGGTATAATTTGGGACCATTCTTACTATATTTACTCTAAGTTGGGCTTAAAAAGTTAGCATTATGTGAATGGCTATAACTATAATCCAGCTAGATAAAGTTAAATTGCCAAAATGGGAAATACCAAGATTCAAAGGAAGATTTAAACATTTTAATTATTAGTTTATATCAGACTTTTATTATCCAATCAACTGTGGAGACTCAATCTAGCAGTAAGTTACAATATAACTTAGTAATTGGTAATAAGATGGATGTATATTTCTTCCCTGAGAAAACTACACAGCCCTGGAAAGGACCATTTCTTTCTTCACTCAGGTCCTGTCCACTCAACATGTTCTCAGATGTTGAGGATAAACTTCACTATGCAGAATTGTATTTGTGTTTCATGAGTCAGCAGTAGATGGTATAACTGATATTTCAACTGAATGCTGTTGTCTCCCATCTTTTCCAACTATCAAGAATTCTTTTACTAAATCCTCCTTAACTCAAGGGCATTCCATGAACAGACATATGCAGTTAACACTGTCTCAGTTGTTAGCTGGGAGGGCTTGGATTTCAATTTATGTCATTGATTTCAGATAGAATGGCTAAAGCCAAGGCCACTGACAGCTCTGGGTCTACACTGCAGGAGCCACTAGCCCTTTGTGGCTACTGAGTACTTGAAATGTGGCTGGTCCAAACTGAGACATGCTATACATGTCAAACACACACCAGATTTCTAATACTTCCTATGGAAAAAAGAATGTAAAATACCTCAATAATTTTTTATATCCATTACATATATGTTGAAAGGATAATATTTTGGATGTATTGGATAATACATATTTCAAATAGCTTGGCTATATAGAAATTATAAATTAGATAAAATAGATTAGATAAAAATAAAATACATTATTGGAATGAATTTCACCTGTCTCTTTTTACTTTTTAACTGTGGCTACTAGAAAATTTGAAACTATGTTTATGGCTCACGTCATAGTTCTACTGAATGGCACTGATGAGTCATTTTGAACTGATATTTGCAAAATGGAAAAAATTGATCTGTTTTGTAAAAATGTCCAAGAAATAGTAGACTGTCTGGTTGTCTCTGTTTAAAGCCCAGCCTGGCATGATAATAATATTCTCATGTTTATGAGGCAAAGGAGATGTCCCTGACCTTTCACACCCAGACACCCAAGGCCTGGCCCATCTGTTACCAGTCTCTTTGCCTTTTAAGAGCCAGGGGTGGTGTGTGCAGCATTGGGGCAGAGCTGGCCAAGTGGGCACAGGTAAGCAGGGGGGTTTTGAGCAGTGCTCTTGACTAAATGGCTGTGTGTCCCCCAAATTCATGTGCTGAAGTGCTAATCCCTAATGTGATGGTATGTGGAGGTGGGGCCTTTGGGAGGTAATTAGGTCATGAGGGTGGAGCCCTTGTAATGAGATTAGAGCCCTAATAAGGGACATGAGGGAGAAAGGTGATCTTCTTCTTCACCAGGTGAGTACACTGTGAAAAGGTGGCTGTCTACAAGCCAGGATGTGGACCCTCACCAGACACTTTGATCTTGGACTTCCAGCCTCTACCTCTGTGAAAAATAAATGTTGGTTGTTTAAGCCACCCAGTCCATGGTATTTGTTACAGCAGCCTGAACTAACAGGGGCAGATACTTATGTCATTCTGAGAGACAGCTGAAATATTGCTGACCAGACAAGATCTCAGCCTCCAGGCACAGAGGCTATGCTGCCTCTTTTGTCCTGCCTACTGGTTTGTAGGGTCTTAAGTATCAGGACCAGAAGTATTTTTAATTTCTCCCAGTTGAAAATATATTGCCTGTAGCAGCTTGTACCTGAAGATTGGCACTTCCTCCTAAATTTAGCTTTAAGCTCCTGCAGGTGAGATTGGAAGAGGGCTGTGATTAGCAGTCACTGCCAATCTGTAAAACCAAGGTGTGAAGCTCACTCTTACTTTCAAGCAAAAAGGGGGAAATGCACCTGTCATACTGCAAGTATGATCAGATCAACCCTGGTCAAAGAGGTTCTTTTGCTTATTAAGAAATTGGACTACGTATTGCCTAAGATCTCTTGAAGCCATATAATAACAATTCTTCACTATTCCCCAAATACCCATTTGCTTGGTGAGTGTATGCTGACTCAGAGACGTGCAAGAGAGAGTGGGTGTGGAGAAGGGCTTGGGGTGGGACAGGCTGTGTAAAGGAATCCACCACCCAGTTGACCAAAAGCTTCACCAGTCTTCTGATCAGCTTAGGACACATCCCCAAGAGAAAGAAAACTAGAATAGGGTATAAGCTGCAAACTGGTAGCCCAGAGGTGAGTTCTGTTTGTCCTAAACAGCATTTTTAGTAAATTCGAATTCAGAGACACTACTTAAATACCAGGTGATGTCACTTAAAAATCAAAATTTTAACTTCTTAAAAAAAAAAAAACGAAAACAAGATCTGATAACAGAGTCTGTATTTCTCCACAATAAGACCAGAGCTGAGAAATATCTGCTTTCCCCCAGAAGGGGCATTTGCCCTCCCTCCAGTTTATGTGAGTCACTTCCTGTCCTGCCTGACTCCTTCGTGTTATCTGTCTAGCTCTGGCTGGTGTTTGAGGCTGCTTAAACCTTCTCCATCTCTGCATTCTATCACCCTCTGAGTATAATGTTTGCAGGGTCCTTATAGGCATGGGTCATTTGATTTTTACCAGTTTCCCTGGGGCTCTCTCAACAGACATCAAAAGACCCCAGTGAACAGTCAGTAAGGGTGCAGAGGCTAGAGTTGTTATGCCACAGACTAATGGCTGAGCATCGGATCTTGCTAGGCAGGCAGAGACAACTTCTCCTAAGCAATCTTAGGAAAAGGATCTCTGCGGTGACAAAGACCTGCCTGCAGTGTGGGACACTTACTTTTCTTCAGGATTTGTCGGCACTCAGGGGTGATGGGTGGAGTGTTGGACTTCGACAGGGCATTTGAGAGGACCTCGATGATGCAGCGAGTCACCTGGGGGAGAAACCAGAAGGCAGGTTGGAAAAGCTGGTGTCACCGGGATGACAGATTACTCAACCCAGAGACGCTGTCAAGGGAGGCTTGACTGTGTGACCTGTATTGATGCAGGATTCCTAGAGCAGAGATACAGATTTACAGACTGTAATGAAACTCCCAAGACTCTACGCAGAACAATGCAAGAAGGTGTTGAGCTGAGATTACCCTGAGAAGGGAAATAAACACCCATTTCTGAACCAGTCAGAAGGAAAATGCTGTGACAACACAGCTAACCTCAGGGGTGCTAAACCATCCAGGAAGGATGCAGGAGCTCAGCACAGGAGGGGTATCCATTGCTCAGCACAGAGGGGTATCCATTCTCTCAGGGATGAAAACCTGGCTTTGTCAGACTGTGTTGTCTTTTTCTGTTTGTGTGTGTGTGTGCACGTGTGCATGTGTGTGTTTGGTTTGGGATGATAGAAAGTAGGAGAATCTTGAGTCTAGATACAAGTCTACATTCAAAAATTAACATTTTAACTTACCATTTCTTCATTGTGGTTCCTGGTATCCACTGGTGTGGAACTGACAGCTTTGAAGGAGAAAAAGAACAGGAAATGGCTTGAGTTGGTGTTTGGAAGCTGTGCAAACCCAAATTCACAAAATCCCCCCACACTGGGTGGAGAGAGGGGCAGAATCAGCTCTGCAGAGTGGAGATATTGGGGGATGATTGCCACAGGGGCCACAATTATCCCAATTTCATGTACACACACATGCACACACACGTACTCATGTACACACACGTACACACAGTTGTCACCTAGCATGTCTTATGTATATTTGGAAACAAATGTCATCTTATATCCAGTATAAATTAAATCCAGACCATAGACAAGGAGGGCTTCTGGGGTCCCGGAAATGTTCCGTTGATTGATCTGGATGCTGGTTATACAGGTGTGCTCATTAAACTGCATACTCATGATCTCTGCAGTGTTCTATGTATTATACTTCAATAAAAAGTTTAAAACTAAGTCTAAATAGAACCAGAGTGTCTTCCTTAAGCCTTCTCTTCTGCCTACCTCAAAATGGGTAAAGATCCATGGCTCCCTCTGCTTATCCCTGTTCCCAAGAAAATTTCCTCCCTAGACTCACTTCCTTTATAAAAACATGGTTATGACTCTCTTCATAATTATCAATACCTCATTTTTACCCCCAAGGCCTTTACCTGAACGAGCTTGCTCATGCATCTGTATCAATGTCGTGTTTCCCTCCCTGTGTAAAGAACACGGGAGGTATCCAGTTCTCCCAGTGCAGCATCGAGTCCATAAAGTCATATGCAAATTGGTGTTTAACAACTGCTTTATGAGAATACTTTAAAAGGAAAAAATTTAATTTATTTGAATCAAATTTTATGAGATTCTGCTATTTTAAAGCAGTGGTTGAAGTAGCTTTGTCCTCTTAGAAAATGCTTCAGGTAATTTTAATTTTCCAGTGCCATTTCCTTCTCTTTCTAGGCTGCTTTGATTCTCTTATTTTTCACTTTTGCTTTGTTCCGTCTGAGCCCTTTCCTTTAGAACAGCCTAAAGCATTTACATACAAGTCTACCTCTCCAGTTCTCCCGGCAGTCCCTGGAGTAGACAACTGCTATTATGGTGGGAAAAACTCAGTGTAGAATATTATTCTAGGTCCTTGAGACAAGACAAGAACTGGCTGGGGCAAAAGCAAGATCCCCCAGAGATTAGACATAGAAGCTACTCTTGTGCAGTTCATTTATGAATAGCAACCTGACCTTTCCTCCAACAATGCTTTGCTCTCCAAGCCTCTTTAGACATCCCTTATCCCCAATCAATTACATATCATAGGGCTCAACCTAGAAATAAGACACCTGTTTCATTTACTCACTTCACTAAATTTTCCTTTTCAAAACATGGCCTGGAATCTATTTCCATTGTTTTAGGAAGCCAAAAGTTATCCAGCCCATTTAGAATGATTTAAATGTTTGAGAAGTGGCTAACAAGCTATGAAGACCCCACGTTCCTCCTAAAATGCAGGCCAGATAAGATCTGGATGGCCCTCTTTTGGTATCCAAGATCCAATATACTGGGCTGTTCTTTTATACCTCAAATAGCTGTTATTTGAGAACACGCCCATTTTGGCACTTTCTCTTTCCACCTCAAATCTGTAAAATCCTCTGGACAGAAATAACTATGAAAGAATTACTCCCCTAATAAACCAGAAGTTTCCTTTTAAAAATCCAGCTTTACTAAACCTTTTTTGGTAATGCAGTTTCTTGCCAATACTTTTCTCTTTTTTTCACAAATATAAAAAGGATGCTTTTATTAACTATTGATATTGTCAACATATTAATAGTTATTAGATTTGAGGGCAGAGAAACTTTTATTACTGTAGACAATTTGTAGCTTACATTTGTTATTACAGAACAGTCCTATTTCTCTGATTGGGGCTCTTCAGACCTCCTTTTGGTGGAAAGGAACTAGGGTCTGCTTGTGAAAGTACATTATACATCTTGGTGAGACATCTAAGTGCCACTGTATTTCTTCCAGTAGAATGCGTGACAGCAAAGTAATAGCCAAAGGCACATTGACTCCCCTAAAGTAGTCAGATCAGTCAGATTCAGGGGGCACAAAAGAAAATCTAATGCTCACGTTAAAAGTGAAGTAATCAAATGGTAGAAAAATTATCAAATAATATGTTAAATCTGAGAATAACTTCTAAATTATTAATATCTCATAAGACTGTTGAAGTTTAATCCCAGATTTAACATATAGCTGTAAAATAAGTTAAGCAAGCTCTTCTGAATGCAGAAACCATCTTACCTAGAATAATATGGATATCATGTGACTACTTCACTCATATTAATTTTTAGAGTGCATAGTAGCTACCATAAAATGTTGCGTATCTCCTTCCAGAACCTCTTAAGGGTAAGAAATGAACTAGATGGTTTCTTAAGGTTTCCCCTAGCCCTGCAATTTTGCAGATAACAAACTCTACTTGAAAGCTATCATATCTTATTGCCAAGGGCTGGAAGTAGGTGGGAATGGAGAATTGACTGCTAACGGGTATGGGGTATCTTTCTGGGTAAATAAAAATGTTCTGAAATTTAATAGTGGTGATGGTTACACAATCTGTGAATATACTAAAAAACCACTGAATCCAACCACTTTAAAAAGGTGGGTTTTATGGTGTGTGAATTATAGCTGAAAAAAAATTTTTTGAATAGTATCATGTCTCCATTTAGCTGCTGTTAAAATATGAACCTTTATTAACATATTCTGTAACATAAGATGTCTGTATTTTATCACAATAGTTAAATAAGTCCTACAAGTGCCACTGTTTTGTGGTCTACAGCACAATGTACAGTAAAGATTTAGCCTCTTAAGCAATTCTTTTCTGAAAGTATTTTGGCCAGAAATAATTCTAAACTATTCATTTAGTTTTCTTTAATAAAATTAAGAACATTTATTGGCAATTTGTAAGAATGGCAAGAATTTTAGAAAATTCTGAATGTATATAGCTTGCAATAAAATAAATTACCACTGGCTTTCATTTTGTCTCTCTCTACGTTTTGGATCCAGTACTTGCTGTCAATAAAAGCTTCATATTCATGGATGGCACTATCTCGATTCTTGTTAGGAATCTCAATCTCAGATATGAACAATTTTTTGAAGGCCATTAAAACAGCCAAAGAAAACCTCTAGTTTAATTTGGTGGTAGTATACTTATTACTCAATAGTCTCAATATTGACAGTGACTTCAACACACACACACACACACATACACACACACGCAAATTTTTCGCATCTTCAGAGATAATTCCTTTGACATTCAGAGGAGTTTGAAAGATTAATCCTGTAATCTTCCACACATAAAGAGAAACTCTCAAATATTTACTACTTAAAATTTCATCCTCCTAAATTGACTGGAACATTTTTTTTTTACTACTCCAAAGATACTTCTGTGGCTATTTTATACTAGTTATTTTCCTGGAGTACAAAAGCCAAAATATCTACTGCAGCTTCCATTCATAACTTAAAAATGAATTAATTTGAGCATGAAATTACCTTTCTCTAGAGTTGGAAATACAAAATACAGAAAGATATTATATTAAACCTGTACACACATATATATGAGCACACATACATATATTATATATGAACATGTTAGGAAAAAAAATCTTACATACATATGGGACTTACTTTTATTTCATCATGTTTACATAATAAAGGAAATTATGCAGATGCCAACTAATATCATACTACATGTCTTCCTGCCTCCCTGGAGTCACTTGGCTTTAAAGAGCCAAACAGATACAGAATTAGACTACAACAGGGTCTCTCTAGATGGGCAGCGAGAGCGTGGCATCTTAGAATTGAGCACAAAATGTGGGGTTTCCATGGAAGTGTGGCATATTTTCTCTCGATCTGCAGAAAAACTCAGATATGAAAAGACTGAAATTCTCCTGATTGGGGTAGGAAGCCCTCTGGCTTTTTCCAAGTCAAACGAGGGTGGCGGGGGGGGATGGAGTTGAAAGGAAAGACCCAGGGAAGAGAAGACATGAAGAACCTGAAGCCAGAGAGAAGCCTTCCACTCAACCCTCCCTCTCTCCCGGTATCCGCCGACCAAGGCGGTGCCTGGAGCTGCGGGGAAGACCGAGGCTGGCGCTGTCCGCGGTGCTGAACAGCTCGCCGCGCCCACTCACCGGCCAGCGCCACGGCTCCCAGGAGGCTGAGAAGCACGGCGGGCTGCATGGCCCCTTCGCCTGAGCCTGCGCGTGGAAGAGGACGGCGGCTGGACCCGCAGGCGAGGTGCCCGAGGACGGCGAGATGGAGATGCTCGGGAACCAGCGTGCGTCCCGGTCCCCGCGGTGTGGCGCGGTTGGCGCAGGCCCCTCTCTTTTAAAGGGCAAGCGGGGGCCGCAGGGCCGGGAGGGGCGGACAGCCAGGAGGGGGCGCCCCCTAGCTCAGCTCTGACGTCACGAAGCGCCCCGCCGCCCCCAACACACACACACACACCTCCCCGGCGGCAACTCAAACAGGCGGAAATTTACGCCAGTCCAGTCGCCTGGGTGTGCGGGGTCTGGAGCGGCGGGTTGGGAGTAAGGCGGGCGAAAGAATGGGACGGGGAGAGGGGAGGCTGTGCACATCTGAGACAGGGGAAGAGGCGGGAGGTCCTGCTCAGAGTGCCTGAGGTTGCTCCCCATCTCCCCCGCACACACCTCCGAATCTGAAAACGTGTTGGAAGCTGCGTGTATATGCGTATGGTTCTGCTGAGAGTGTGTGCATGACTAAGTCTGTTTGTGTCTCCACCACCTAGCTGAGGGACAGACTGCTAACAAGAGAGGACTAAATGGTCGGTGAGGGAAAGTGGAAAAGAGAGTGATGGCTTTAAAAATAAAAGGTGCAGCCAGAGAATATGGGACCTGCTGTTCCTTCTAATTTTTGGTCCTTATATCTATCTACCTATCCATGATTCTGTCTGCTATTCATGACTCTCTCTCTCTCCTGCCCCTCTCTGAATACATAACATATACATCCGGCTAAAAAAAATCAGACTGTACAAAGGGGTTTAGTATAAAAGTCTCCCTTCCACCTCTATCTCTGCTTCTCAAATTCCCCAATTCCTCTCTGTAGTCAACAGGACTTAACCGCTATGTATGATTTAGGCTTAATTTATTTTGGTACATATGCAGCTGCATCTTCTTTTGAATGGCTGCACTGTATTACATTGAATGGATACAATAGAATTTATTTAACCAGTCCCCTTTCTGATGGATATTTATTTAGGTTGTTATCCTTTGGGTTTTAATTATTCATTTACAGCACAACCATAGTCTCAGGGATGGGTCGTGGGATAACCTGCTTGTAAGAACTGGTACATTCTACAAGCCCTGTGCATACTCTTTTGCTTTAAAATTGAGACAGGAAAAGATTTTGTTATTATGTGTGAGAAAAAGGTGAAAACATCTTGTAGAATATTTTTGACATTGATTTTCTCAGCTTAATGAGGAATCAGGAATAAGCAGTAGGCAAGTGCCCGGCACAGAAGAGCACCAATCTTCTCTAACACAGACTTTGGGGAACAGGGTGAGACTTCATTTGAAATCTCTTCATTCAAGGAATGAAGATGTCTGCAGCAAAGCTAAAAGGAGGTTTTCACTTTCCTTTCCCTGAAAATTAATGAGGCTTAAAATCTTTTTGCATGTGCTGAATGGATGGATACCTCTTCCTGAAAAGGTTGAGAATTATTTCACCAAGACCACAGACATAGAGTATTTAAAAGAATAGTCTTAAAAAGGATATTAGTGGAAAAATTCAAATAAGATCTATATATTATTTAATCACATTATATTAGAGTTAATTTCCTGATTTTGAAAATTGTACTGTGATTATGTAAGAGAATGACCTTGTTTTTAGGAAATGCACATTGATGTATAATATCTAGATAAAAGGGTATCATATGCATAGTTTGCAAATTTTTGGAAAAAATATGAAGATAGAGAAAAGAGATGATGCTAAGGCAAGTGGGGGAAAAATGTTAACATTTGGGGAATCGAGGTAAAAGATATATGGGAATTTTACAGTATTTTTGCATTTTTCTGAAATTTTAAATTCTGTTAAAACAAAGGAAAAAGAATATTTTGGGCACAAGAGTCTGTTTACAATCTCTGTAAAGCAGTGAATACAGGAAAAGAAGCTGTTGAGTGACAGCCCTTCTTTGAATGCAGATCTGTGAGAAGTTTTTCCTCTACTGTTGAAATTGTGTAAGAATTCTGACTACTATTTAAAATGCACCAACTGCCAATAATTTTTTAAAATTGCCACCCTCCAGGAATGTCTGCATTTCAGTTTTCCAGTGATTTTCCTCTCTTCTTGATCCCTTGGAAAGCATGGAGTTAGACAATGTTAACGTCATCTTGGGGCTTCTCAGACCGGGCTTGGACAGAGTTTATTACTCATCGGGACAAATCTTGATGTAAGAAAAATGTTTTCATTATTATCAATTGGATCGAAGGTGGGGAAAAGCACCCCTGGACTGCAGCCATTTCTCACATTCAGACTTATCCTTCTTTTAAAATTTTTCATTATTTTATAAACTGTTTATGATTTCACCTTTAACATTTAGATCTCCATGTACCAGGGGAAAAAAGCCATCAGGAAAAGCATTTCTCAGGAATTCCCTCAAAGCAAGATGAAGGAGGAAAATCAATATTCTTCTAAGGAACCAGTGCTTAAAATAAACATGGCATGAGATAGGAGTATAGTCACATTTTTTACCATATCATCACCATATTGTCCTGGGAATGTCTACTGAAGTGACCATCCTTTCCCGCCTCCAATATCACTTTGAAAAAAAAAATCTAGAGTGCATATACTCATGAGTATGTTCCTGGACTCTTCCAGAATATTGGTCCATTCCATTTCATTGGACTATTTGTTCCTTGGAGCAGTACCACACACTTTCTCTATCTCTTTTTTTTTTTATTTGAGACGGGATCTTGCTCTGTTGCCCAAGCTAGAGTGCAGTGGCATCATCATAGCTCACTGCAACCTCAAACTCCTGGGCTCAAGCAATCCTCCCACTGTTACTGAAAGTTTGGTACTTATTCCTGAGACCAAATCAGTGAGTTTGAGGAAAAGGAAAGAGAAGTTTATTAATTTGCCAGCAAATGAGGAGGGTGGCAGACTAGCATCTCAAAAGACCACCATACCACCTTTAAGCAGAAGTACAGGGCTTTTTAAAGGGAGGTTTTCAGAGGTTGGGTTCCAGTCTATGTGACCAGTGTCACACGCTATGGTTTTGGGCTGTTGTTGTTTAACTGTAGTTGGTGGTTTTGGTTGACCTTCTCTCCCAGTGAAGATGATCTAGTGAGCTCCAGACAATCCTGTTGAGCCATCTCCTGTGGTTTAAGATATTAGAAAACAAAGAACAAAGAACATTTTTCTGCCCCTTTGATGACTGCCCTCAGGTAGAAATGGAGATTTTAATTCCCCAAAAGGATAGGGGGTTTTAAAGAGACAACTCGTAATACATTTTGCCCTTTTTCAGACCTTTGCTTCTGTTACACAACCTCGGTCTTCCAAAGTGCAGGGATTAAAAGCATGAGCCACCATGCTCAGCCCCAGTTCACTTCTTAAAATTGATTTTAAGAAAAATAATTTTTTAAAAAATTGAGCGCATTCACACAGAGTCAAGTGGTAAAGTGCAAAAATCTCAAGTGTATACATCATTACAGTTTTACACATGAATACACCCATATAGTTACCACCCAGGTCCAAAACATTCCCAGCACGAGCCCCCACCCCAGAAACAACCACTCTTCTGAAGTCTGCCACCATAAGTTATTTTAGCCTGTTATAAAATTTTGTGAAAATAGAATCATATAGTATGTGCTCTTTTGCAACTTACTACTTCCACTTAGTATTCTATCTGTGGATTCCTCCATGTGGTTATGTAAAGCAGTACTTCATGCTCTTAGCTGTGTAGTAATCCATAGTATGAATGTGGAACAATATATTTATGTATTTTATTGTTGGTGGATATTTAGATTGTCTTCAGTTTGAAAATTGTTATGAATAAATATGCTGTGAACACTTATGTACATGTGTTTTGGTGGACATTAAGGACTTGTTTCTAACACGTCTCCACTCACATGTGAAATTGTTGGGTCAGCTGTAGTAGACACTACCAGTTTTCTGAAATAGTTGTACCAGGGGCTGGGATTTATTATAAACCTGGGTTGTTTGGATGTTACCTGATGCTCTTGTGTTGTAACACTTCCCTTTAGTGCAACCCCCCTAGGGTTGCAGGGGGCATGGGCATCTCCATTCCACGATACCTGGGTGGGCAGCCCTTGGAAGGGGACTGAATGATGTTTCACTTACTTCACACATTTTCTCAAGGCTTGGACCTGGGGACAGTGCTAGGATGGAAAACTCACTAGGTGTTCATGCTGTGGGTGGAGAAAGATTTCTCACACAGAGATATGGATATATAAAAGTGAAAGTTTATTTACTTTGGAAAGAAAGAAAGAGAAAGAAAGAAAAGAAGGAAGGAAGGAAGAAAGGAAGGAAGGAGGAAGGAAGGAGGAAGGAAGGAAGAAGGAATGAAAGAAGAAAAAGAGAGAGGGATAGAAAGAGAAGGGAAATGGCATGGTGTAGAGGAAGGTAGAAAAGTGCTGGCAGTTGAGGAAAAGTTGCTCTGGCTTTTAAAAGGCAAAAATGGTTGTTGTTGTTGTTTT
The DNA here is from genome assembly GCA_004363605.1 of Indri indri. Classification (NCBI taxonomy): domain Eukaryota; kingdom Metazoa; phylum Chordata; class Mammalia; order Primates; family Indriidae; genus Indri; species Indri indri. The sequence continues at coordinate 144 of RJWJ010014864.1, read as the reverse complement.
TTTTCTTTGTTGCAGACTGATAACAGAAGCAGCAGCGAAATGTCAGGGAGTTGGCTTCCCCCTTTCTCTTTCCCCTGGAGGTGGGCTTGTCCTTGGGGTGTGGTTTTGGCAGGAATTAAGGCAAAGAGCTAAAGTGGGGAGTTC
>RJWJ010014863.1:0-37150 GCA_004363605.1 Indri indri | reverse complement strand
TTTTGGGAAGCAATGAATTCATGAAGGCTGTGCCCTCATGAGTAGGATTAGTGCCCTTATAAAAGAGGCCGAAGGGACTAAAATGCCCCTTCCACATTGTGGATGCAGCTACAAGGTGCCATCTTTGAAGTAAAGAGCAAGCCCTTAACAGACACTGAATCTTTTGGCACCTTGATCTTGGAATTCCCAGCCTCCAGAACTGTGAGCAATAAATTTCTGTTGTGTATAAACTACCCAGTTTAAAGTACTTTGTTACAGCAGTTCAAATGAACTAAGACAACAGGGGCAACCAGGAAACTGATGTTCTGATCTACTTCTAGTGAGGTTCTTAACCTATGCTCCACAGATGGGTTTCAATTTTGCTTTCAAAGTAGTGTGGATGTAAAGTTGTGTTTATCCAGGAAGAAGGTTCACGGCTTTCATTGGATCCTCAAAAGAGTCCAGCACACACAAAATATGTTCAGAACTACTGCTCTGGGAAGACCCTCAGGAAACACATCCCAGATAAGCAAAGCCCTTGCCTGAATTCAAGCCGTATATCTCCCTCTTTCCCATCAGGCCAGAGTGGCCAGGAAGATGACTAGGAAGAGTCAGAGAGCCACAGGGGAGGTAGTTGTAACAGGGAGGAAGAATAAAGGCTGAGCTATGTGTGAAGTTTCCAGGGAGAGGCCCAAGGAAGTTCACCCCGGTTCTTCTTGCCTGGAGGCCACACTTAACCCAAGATGGCAGAGGCTCTTAAGCTGAGATGGATACATTCATCAGGGACTTTTTAGGGGCAAGGAATATGTGTGAGTACGTGATCATGTGTGCACGTGTGAGACTGTGTGTATTTACACGCCAGTGTGTTCACAAGGGTAGGCATAACTGAGAGCTGTGTGTGCATGTGCATGAGTGGCCTTTGGGTTAGTGCGCGCATCTGAATGGTTTGTGGATGGATTTGCGCATGCGTGCTCACGTATGGGCCCCTAAAGTCTTTTGCTGAGTTGAGACATTATGAGTAAGAATTTAACTGGCTAAGAATATCCGCAGACATGCGTACAGCCCACACTAGAAGTGTGGGAATCCTCAACTCTCCCCTCTCCCTGATCCCTCATCATCCATTCAATTCGCACTGCCACTCCCACCGTCAGCTCCCGCCACCTCTCCCTGGTCTTCGGTGCTCTCCCCTCCGGACAGACCCCTCTGAACCGCAGTCACAGTGATGGTGGTAAAATGAAGTATAGGTCACAGCGCGTCTCTCCTGAAACCGACAATGGTCTCCACTGCCTGGGGGTACCGCCCATCTCCTCAGACTGACCTGCCGGCTCTTTAAAGGTCGTAGCTCGCTCATTGAGGACTCTGGGCTCTCTTAAGTCCCTGGCTTTGGGCGCGCCGCCCCTCAATCCGGTCTTACCCCACACTTCCAAGGTTCACCTCGGATGCCTCGGCGGGCCCTACCGCGCTCCCCCTACGTCCCCTATCTCAAAGACTATCACATGCTGACTCAAGAGGACCCAAGCCTGTCTGCCACGTTCCACTCGGTAACCCCTCTCCCCCGCCCCCCACTTCCCGACCAGGAGCCGGAGAGGCCACAGGTCTGAGAAGGGCCCCGCACAGGCGCCCAAGTCTCTTTATCGCGGCGCAGAGCAGTAGCAGCCGGGGCGCGAAAACAGAAACGCGCGTGCGCAAAGGGAAGAGTAGGCACTTCGATTCCCAGAATCCTCTTACCAGGACTCCATTTCCCAGAAAGCTCCGCTGGCCCCACCCCGGAACTGCCTCTTTTCGAAAGCGGAAGGTGGGGCGAACCTGACAGTAGAAACGATTGTTAATGGGGTGGGACGGAGAGAGGTTTCGTGAAGTGTCTACCTCCAGGGGTCGTTCGTGAGTCAGAAACCAGAACTTTGGAAGGAAGGGACCTGGCCATAGCCCTTCTGCGCTTTGCTGTTCAGTTCTTTGATTCCCTGCGTCCGCGCGACGGGGCCTGCCGCAGCCTTGCACTCTGCTCTGGCTTTGTCTGTCCACGGTCAGTGCATGCTCTCTGTCCACCTCCGGGCGTCTCTAGCGAGTAGAGGCTGGTGGCCATATGGTCCCGGATCCCCCTTTTTCCCAACCCTGCCTTGCTTGTCTTCCACTTGGAGGAAGTGACAACCTCGACTCTTAAGACCCTAAACCATATGTGGATTCCACAGCTCTTCTAGCTTCAGCTGTAGGAGATGAGGCTGCAGGCAGTGGAGACAGGTATGGGCAGTAGCTGGGAGGGGGAGTATCTGTGATTCGTCACCTGTTGCCTCTGTGCCCAAGAAGGTCATTTTCCTGTTGCCCAGGCCTGTTTAGCTCATGCCTGCGTTCTGGAGGTCGTCATCCTCCTTCCTCGGATCCTCCACTCTCAACCTCATCCCTTGGACCCCGGCAAAACCCATCTGGGACCCACGGCCTATTTTCACCTTTCCCCTCTGGAGCCACCTGGCAAGAAATGGGCGCAACTGGTGGGATTGGGATCAAGACAGGGACTCTGGGGCATTTGGAGACAAAGAGAAAAGTGGAAGGGAAGGAGTGGACTAAACAGGAGCTTCAGGACATGTGAGAGACTGACAGTTACTGGGGCAAAATGGGAGGGTTGGGGTCCAGGGGTGAGGGAGTGAGAGGGAGAGGGACCTGTCATCACTGGTCACTGTATCCTCAAAAGGAAGAAGTATGTATTGCTAAGCAGGTCAAGAACACATTTCTCAGAGATATATTTCTTTATGAGAGACACAACCCATAGTAATTTAGTTTTGTTCTAACCATTTTAAGTGAACCGAACACTTCCCCAACTGCTATTAGGGAGCAACAACCACTAGTAACTTTGCTCTATATCAGCAGTCCCCAACCTTTTTGGCACCGTGGACCATTTTCATGGAAGACAATTTTTCCACAGGATGGGGGCGTGGTGGGGGGGGGGTGGTTTTGGGATGATTCAAGTGCATTACATTTGTTGTGTACTTTATTTCTATTATTATTACATTGTAATATATAATGAAATAATTATACAACTCAGCATAGCTTGGGGACCCCTGCCCTATATAACAGATACATCAAGTGCCTTTCCAGAGGTGCCTGGCACTTGTCCCACGTTGCTCCATGTTGCCACATTTCCTCCCTGGGTAGACCTGCAGTGGTCGCTGAGACCCTTTTACAGGCTGTGCAAGGTCAAAACTGTTTTCACAATAATACTAAAATGTATCTGCATTTTTCACTGTACTGATTTTTACATTTAAAGCGGTGGGTAAGCTGGGTGTGGTGTTGAGTGCCTGTAGTCCTAGCTACTCAGGAGGCTGGGGCAGGAGGATTCCTTGAGCCCAAGAATTCAAGGCTGTAGTGTGTACACTGTGAATAGCCACTGCACTCCAGCCTAGGTAGCATAAGGAGACCCCAGCTCTTAAAAAAATAAATAAATAAAATGGTGAGTAAAACTACACAGGCATGAATGAAGGCGGTGGCACCAAACTATTAATATATTTGTAGTTATTGTATTTTTTACCAGTATACTAACAGGGATGGGGAATGAATGGGAAAGCCAGTTTCACTTAATGAAGAGTGTTCATATTATTCAGTTTTGAACTTTGAGTACTTGTCCTTCTAATATTTTGTGTGACAAATTGGGAAGTATGCATAAAGCAAGTCTACTGCATACCAAGGTACTATGTCTGAGAAGAAACAATTCTGTGGTTGTTTGAGTTGCTAGCTGAAGTGGACACTTTTCTAAAAAATACCTCTTTTACTTGAAACTGACAGGCAGTATGATTACTTGGACCTGGGTATTTAGTAGACATTTTCTAGAAGATGAACAAAGTAAATTCATTACTTCAAAGGAAACAACTGACATTATTTGATGCCAATGAGAAAATTTGAGCTTTTAGGAAACATTTCTGCCATCCTGAGCTTGACAGCTTCCCAATACATAAAAGTTTTGGTGTTTTTTTGAGTCTTGCCCTGTTGCCCAGGCTAGATTGCAGTGTTACCATCATAGCTCACTACAGCCACAAAGTCCCAGGCTCCAGCAGTCCTCCTGCCTCAGCCTCCAGAGTAGCTGGGACTACAGGCTCACACCATCACACCCAGCCAATTTTTAAATTTTTTTTTTTCGAGACTGGGTCTCATTGTGTTGCTCAGGCTGGTCTCGAACTCTTGGGCTTAAGCAGTCCTCCTGCCTTGGCTTCCCAAAGTGCTAGGACACAGGCATGAGCCATCACACCAGCCCATAAAAGTTTTTTTGATGAGCTTTGTGATAATATTAGTGAATGTGATTTTTTTAAATATTGAATAATAACGTACCAACATTTGGAAGATCCGCATAACTGAGTTTATTAGATATCTGATGTTGCATAACGAATTACCCCAAAACATAATGACTTAAAACAATAAACATTTATTATCTCACAGTTTCTGTGGGTCAAGAATTTGGGAACAACTTATCTAGGTGGTTCTGACTTAGGGTTTCTCCTCAGGTTGCAGTCAACATGTCTGCTGGACTGTAGTCATCTGAAGGCTTGACTGGAGCTGGAGGATCTGCTTCCTAGATGGCTTACTTACACGGCAGATGGTAGGAGGCCTCATTTCTTCTTGGCTGTTGATGGGAAGCCTCAGTTCCTTACCACATCGATCTCTCCACAGGGCTTTTGAGTATCTTCACAATGTGACGACTAGCTTCCCCCAGAGCAAGTGATCCAAGAGAGTGAGAGAAAGGTGGAACCCTCAATGTCTTTTATGATCTTTTATGACCTTCAGAAGTCACACTCTGTAGTTTCCACCTCATTCTATTCACTAGAAGCAAGTCACTGTGTACAACCCTCAATCAAGGAGAGAGGAATTAAGCTCCATCTCTTAAAGGGAAGAGCATCAAAGACTATGTGGACATATTTTAATAACACTTTACTTAGTGAACCAATATTTTCCAAATGACCAATTCATGATGGTACAAAAGCATGATGCACGGATAAAAAATCTATTCCAGTTACAAGATAGTCCAATGGATTTTTGATGTAACAGTATAAAAAATTCACTGATTCTACTTCTAAACTTCAGGAAGCAATCATTTGTTGAGTTTTAGTGTGGTATCAAAGAAGAATATCTACAATTGCCTGAAAAGCTATTTAAATACTCCCCATGCCATTTCCAAATACATATCTCTGTGAGGCCAATTTCATATACCTTAACTAAAATAACAACAGAATAGACTGGACTGTACAAGCTGAGAATCAAGCTATCTTTTATTAAGCCAGACAGTTAAAGAGATTTTTTAAAAAACATCTGATATATTGGGCCTGACTGTGCATTTTTTGGCTCTAAAGAATTTTGTGTGTATTTCGTAGCTCTGAGAATCTGTGATATTTGACTTGTAACCTGAGAGCCCCCAGACCTGTAGCTACATATGCAATCTCACCACATTCAATTCACAATGCTGCCAGTTCAAATCATATGAAGTCCTTCATAAAAAGACCTTTGCTGCTGGCTTAGTCCCTCTCTCCCCAAGGGTCGGGCAAGATATCAACATCTGTCATACATAACATCATCTGCCAGATTCTCTCAGCTAAAGCCCTCATAAGAGTAGATGTCTACTGGGGTCGCCAGCCCACCAGTTCTGCAAACTGATACTCTGAATCCACTTTAGACTCCTTTTAGGAACTCAAATGAGTGCATTCTAAATGGAACCTCACAACAGGTACAAAGCCTCACTACACCATGGTTGAGTGAGTGGACCTGCTTCCAGTGTGGTCACCAAATGTGGTTCCAGGGTCCCTCCCTTTCACTGAAGGGCCTGCAACTATGAAAGCAAGGTTGCTGGGTTTCTCCTTCCCCTTCTCTTAAAGTAACTCTCAGAAATTCGTAAATCAAGTACAAGTTGAGCATCCCTAATCCAAAAATCTGAAATCCAAAATGCTCCAAAATTTCAGACTTTTTGAGTGCCAACATGGACCAGAAAAGCAGTCAGTCATCTGGGCCTGCACACTGCTGGTGACACAGTGATAAATCCTTCCTCCACAGCTTTTCCAGACTCTTTAAGAATAATCACCCTTCTCTGAGCAGTTGTCCATTCTATACCCCTCTGTTTTGTCTGAATTAACAAATGGTCTTTTCTTTCATTTTATTTACAAAGAGGCTTCTTACTCTCACCACTAAACTATCTCCAAACCACAACACAGCATGAATTATTTCTGGGAGAATCTTCTAGAAGAAACATGTCCCCTATAGACTGTGATGTCTGTAGACTACACCTCCTGATCCAGTCTCCAGATGTTTAACCCATCTCATTTTTTTTTTTTTTTTTTTTTTGAGACAGGATCTCACTTTGTCACCCAGGCTGGAGTGCAGTGGTGTGATCATAGCTCAGTGTAGCCTCGAACTCCTGGGCTTGAGCGATCCTCCCAGCTCAGCCTTCCAAGTGGCTAGACTGTAGGCACATGCCACTATGCTCGGCTAACCCATCTCATTTTTAGGTTTTCTCACCTCTGTCCATGGACTGCACTTCCTAGGTGCTCTGAACAGGCTACTACAACCCACACTTCAATTCTTCAGGGCTGGGTGAAGGAGTTGTCGCACGGTCATTTAGACTGATGAGTATCAGTTAAGCAGAGGACATTGGGTAAATATTGAGCCTGGAAAATCCAGGGACTTGAACTCAATTTTTAGAGGTCAAAAACAGTGAAGAAATCAGAAATTCAAGAAGCACATTCCTAGGCAAGCACAGACAGCCAAGAGTCCCATGCCCCCTGTTAGGGCAGGACTAAAGGCCTAAGTACAGATGGTCCTGAGCATAAAGATGTGGATGCTACCATGGTCTTGCTGAGCTAAGAGAAAGAAAAAAAGGGAACATAACCCCAGACTAGGGAAAGGATGAAGGAGTAGGTGACAGTTTGTTCTACTGAAAGGTTCTTTGGGCTCTGTTATTCCAAAGAAACTAGCCAAACTCAGCAGACTCAAGTTTCAACATTGCCGTTTTCTTTGTGTAATCCCTACCTACATTCCAGTTGATTTTTCAACATGCCGCCTGGATGCTGCTGAGTTTTAAGCTCCACGAGGGCATGTTCACTGCTGTATCCCCAACACCATCACCTAGAACAGTGGGACACAGTAAGTATTTGCTGGGTGGGTCATCAACAGATATATGTCTGGGTAGATGGATGTGTGAATGAGTCTGTATCGATCCACTATACAGTGCATGCTCCTAGTTCCCACAGTGATTTATGATCCTCCCTGTGATAGGTCCCTTTGTCCAGCCACCTGCCCCTTGATATCTCTGAAAGCCCTTAGTCATTTGGCTCAAATGCCCTAACTTTGGAGACTAGCTTCTTATTAACTAAACCGTTGCACCACTCACTCCTGTAGCCTTAAATTAATTTGGGTTAATTCTTAACTGTTTCCCTTCTGTACATGTGTCACTTAATAGTTCACCTTTATCTGATTTTCTCCAATTTCCTGTGCATTTGTGGTTTTCTACAGGAGCTCTCCAGTGAGGCCCCAGGCAGCCCCACCAGATGAGTGTGGGCACTTGAGTTTTCTAGGAGGCCTCTCCTCTCCTGCTGTCCTGGTTCTCATCCAACTGGTGTCCATCTAAACATTCCCAGCCAGGGAATTATTTATGCTACAGAAGGAAGAATGTCCTCCCCAAAGCCGGTTCTTGGAGAGAAGAAGAACTATTGATATAACCAGAGCCCCAAAAGAAGATTATTCTGCAGCAGTTAAAGGTTGGTGACATAATTTTTCTCCAACTCTGTAAAAGCTGTCCATGTTTGCTTTCTTGCCCATGAATTCCATTAGTGTATTTTCTCCAAATGACCTTTGGAACAAACAGGAAGGAAAGATTTTAAATCAATAGAATAAGCTTTGTGGAGACCAAGAGTTTATCTATCATTGATTCCCCAGCATCTAGGATAGTGCCTGACATGTTGATGCTCAGTAAAGGTTTGATGAGAGAGGAAAAGAAAGAAAGGAGGGAGGGAGAGAAAGAAGAAAGGATTGGAGAATGGGCATGAATGGAAAAAATGTTAATGTATTGTTCAGAAATAATGTGATAATAACAGTCTTGTTTTCAAAGTTGATTAGATGCATTATCCCTGATACCTGGAATCAATAAAGCAATTTAAGTCACTTTGAAAAATGAAGAGTATATTTATAAAGATAAAACAAAAACAGTGTTTATAAAGATAAAATAAAAGCAGAGTAACAAAAAAAGTACTCTTTGAAACTTAGGTATAAACAGCAGTGGTCATATTTTAAGATAAATTCAAAACTCTGCAATGTTAATAGCCATTTGTTCTGTGTCTGTGCCAATTCTCAAAAGCAAATTAAAACAACCAAGAACTTTATTTTGGTCTGCAAACAGTTGTTTTATGGAAAAGGGCAAGCTGATCATGGTGGTGGTAGAATTGACTGCAACTGGTCTGTTTGGTATTTAGAAAAGGTCAACTAATCAGAAATGGTGCACCGAGGAAATTTATAAATATCTAAGCTTCCTGCCATTGAGAGAAATCTAGCAAATGCTCAAAAACATTTAATTATGTGCCAAGGAAAAACATCTTAGTGCAGGAAAAAAAGGTTAGGGAATTAGTATTTTTTTTAGTATCAGTCTTTCATTTATTTGAGAGCATACGGCCACACAATTCAGGTCCAGCAAGCCAATTTTGAATGACATATACTGTACATTATGAAAGGACACACCACCACAGTGGAGAAAGAGGAGTGATTAAGACATACTTTTTATAAAGTCAGGCTCTTAAGACTAAGGTATTGTTTCTTCAGCAACCCAGATAGCAACATGTATTAAAGTTCTCAACGTTAGTAAAAGTCATTATAATGTTATATTTCCTTAATTTGGGGAAAATAAAAGGTAACCTAGGAGAAAATCTAAAAATATCTCCAAATGCCAGCTTTGCAAATATTGCATTGATGAAGCATGTAGTTTGGTGAGTTGAAGGGTTTACCAGGCTAATTTAGATAATCATGATCAGCACAACTTTATTGAGAACAAAAAAACTGTTGGTAATATAGATAGATGATGGCTGATGACTAGCAAAACAAATAAATGTACCATCTTAGCTGCTGTGGGTTGTTCCTAAAGTTACAATAAGATGATTAAGGCTTTACCTGTGCAATCGATTTCACCTGTGAAATTGTCTAATGGAAAGTTCAGTGGGTCCCAGACTTCAGCCAGTGATAATGGACATAGTGACTTCCTTCCAAAGAGTACACTGTGGAAAGGGGGGAAAAGAGTAACTTTACAGTGGGGAAACCTGGCAAACGCTACCTTAGCAGGTGGTCAAGGTCAGCATCAGCAGTCATGACTCATCTTTGATCATCTTTTATCATTTTTACTGCTATTTAACATATTTTTTCCATAAATCAAACTTTTTTTAACTTACCTATATTTAAAAGGAAACTTAGTGGATATTACTACCTAAAATCATCTCTTGGCAGGTGTTCTTTGCAAAACACTTCAATAACAAAACAACAATAATAATAATAAGATAAATTTAGATTATTTCAAAACTAAATTCTGTAAGATAGAAACACACTGGTAGAGAAGAAAGGAATCCTTAGACCTCATGGGAAACTGTTGGGGTAAATCATATGCTCAGGTTACAGTTTGCTCTTTGTGGCTTTATTTAAGAAGCAGTTAATGTTTACATGACATTGAACTTCAAAGTCCAGGCAGTAAGGAGGAAAAGAGAGTGAGAGAGAAAAACAGTTTATGTGTGTTGCCTCCTTGTTCTTTCCTCCCCTGCAGAGAGGCAGGGGGGTTGCAGGGGGTTGGGGGAGCAGGACACAGCCACTGGAGGCAACTAGAGCAGGGGAGTAGGGTCTTATCTTATCAGGGTGCAATAATTTTTTGTTAAATTATAAAAGTTTATTACAAGTGCTGTGTTTCCCAACTCACATGGCAGTTACTCTTGTTGAACTTTCAGTATGTCTTTAAATAATAATCCTCTTTTCTACAATCTTGGCGTGAAACTCTTGCTTTACTTTTCTCAGTAGTGATGCAATCTCTAATCGTGTTGCGTGTCTCTACAGTGATACTCTTGGTTTATAGGAACAAGTGCTGTTTTGGGGACAAAATAGGGCTTTATTTATCTGTGCGATACAATGAAAAGATCCTCTGCATCATTATTCTTTTCAAGTACTTCCTTTCCAATTCCCGAGGGAGGAGGTGTCACTTATTCCTGACTTTGTAGTTGGGCCAGCCTCGGTTGTGGCATCAGCAGGGTGGACCAGGGGTGAGGCTTTGCCAGATGGGCCCCTGGACAAAGTGTCTTTCCAAGCTTGCTTGAAGGGGACCTCCATGCCTGAAAGGAAGTCACTTTACCTGCATTTAAATATCTTGTGGGCTGGGTGTGGTGGCTCACACCTGTAATCCTAGCACTCTGGGAGGCAGAGGCAGAAGGATCACTTGAGGTCAAGAGTTTGAGACCAGCCTGAGCAAGTGCAAGACCCCATCTTTACCAAAAATAGAAAAAAATTATCTAGAGACCCCATCTCTACTAAAAATAGAAAAAATTAGCAGTGTGTGGTGGTGCACGCCTGCAGTCCCAGCTACTCAGAAGGCTGAGGCAGGAGGATCGCTTGAGCCCAGGAGTTCGAGGTTGCTGTGAGCTAGGCAATAGAGCAAGACTCTGTCTCAAAAAAAAAAAAAAAAAAAAGTAAAACAAATAAAGTAAAAATAAAAATCTTGTGATGTAATATTTTGAGATGCATGTATTTAGATACATTTAGAAATGTTAAGTCCCATAAAAGGTCCCTTTAAAGTCAGGCTCCATAGTTGATAGGCCTGTGTGTTCTTCAATGAGTGTCTGAAAGACAGGAAAGGGTGCTGGAAAGATGTTTCCTTTAAATGAAAAGGCAGGGTGAGATTTAAAAAGCTAACTGCCTCTTTCCCCAGGGGGGTGCGGCGTAACTCCCCACTCCTTGAGTGTGGGCTGCACATAGTGACTTCCTTCCAAAGAGTACAGTGTGGAAAGGGGGGAAAAGAGTAACTTTGCAGTGGAGAAACCTGACAAACACTACCTTAGCAGGTGGTCAAGGTCAGCATCAGTAGTCATGACTCATGTTGATGGTCTGTACCTTGATGTAATGTGATGAGAATAGCAATTTATCTCTGTGGTCTTCCTCCCCCAAATCCATGACCCCAGTCTAAGCCTGAGAAAAACATCAAACTCAAATTGAAGGAAATTCTATAAATATTTGACCAGTACTTCTCAAAACTGTCTGGGTCATCGAAAACAAGGGAAGTTTGAGAAACTGTCAAAGCTCAGAGAAGCCTAAGGAGACATGACAACTAAATATGATGTAAAAATCTAATGCCTTCCTAGAACAAAAAATGGACATTAGTTAAAAACTAAGGAAATTGAATAAAGCTTAGACCAGGGATGGGGAACCTGCAGCCTTAAGGCCACATGTGGCCTTCTAGGTCCTTAAGTGTGGCCTTTTCACTGAGTCCAAATTTTACAGAACAAATCCCTTTATTTTTATTAATACATTTTTGTTCATCTTTTATATTTTTATTTAATTAATTAATTAATTTATTTATTTTTTTCTTGAGATTGGATCTCTCTCTGTCACCCTGACTAGAGTGCAGTGGTGTCATCAAAGCTCACTGCAACCTCAAACTCCTGGGCTCAAGTGATCCTCCTGCCTCAGCCTCCCGAGTAGCTGGGACTATAGATGTGTGCCACCACACCCTGCTAATTTTTCTATTTTTAGTAGAGACAGGATCTCAATCTTATTCCAACTGGTCTTGAACTCCTGAGCTCAAGCAATCTTCCATCCTTGGCCTCCCAGTTTTTCTTTTCTTTTTAAAATGAACATATTTAAAATACCAAAGAATAAAATAAGTTTCAATGAAATAATCCTCCCAGATTGACCAGCACAATTAGAACATTAATAAACCATAAAGGCTAAATTGACAGCTGCTATGCTCATGATTTAGGCTGATGCCATGGCACTCTAGCCCAGGCAACAGAGCAAGACTCTGTCTCAAGAAAAAAAAAACTAAAATAAATAAAATTAAAATTAAAATCTTGTGATGCAGTATTTTGAGGTGCATTTTGAGCCTGCCTAACTGGTGCCACTACCACACAAGCCTGGTTGGCAAGTGTTTATGGGGTCGAGTACACCAACCTGTTATCAGCTTTTAACAACAGTGTACTGTGTTTCTGTTTGAAGTGGAATTTGTGAATAGTTGCACAGCCCGACAGTATTCTTTAATTCTGTCTGCTTAACAGCCCATGATGTCAAAGAAAACCAAGAGAAAGCTGAAGGAAGAAAACAGATTTTTAATGAGGATTGGGAATTGCATTATCTTATTTCTCCTAAAGATAAGATGATTTGCTTGCTTTGTGACACTGCAATAATAGCATTAAAGAAATTCAGTGTTAATCAGCATTATAACACTTATAAGGATCACAAATATTTTAAATTAGAGGGAGAGGTGCAAAAGGTTGTATTGTAGAAATTAAAATATGAAAAACAAAAGCAAAGACAATTCTTTCAAGCAGCAATAAGACCTGGAAATAATGCCACTGAAGTAACTTATAAAGTAGCTTAGACGCTCAGGGAAAAAAGGGAAGCCCTTCAGTGATGTAGAAATTGTGAAAGAATGCATTATCAAAGTCGTAGGAGGCTTAGACCCCCATAACATTTCAAAGTACAAACAACTGCTTCTTTTAAGGAGAACCATAACTGATTAGCAGCATGAATTAGCCTTCAACTTAATACAACAACTTCATGCAATACTTCAAAAAGAAAATATGTATTATTCAATCTATTTGGATGAATCAACTGATACTACTGACTTGGTGCAGGTTTTACACTTCATTCGGGTCATAATGGAAAATTTTCTTTGATGTAAAGAATTACTCACTTTGGGCACTCTTGCAAACAGAACACGGGGAATAGATACCTTCAAGAACTTTCAAGATAAATGTCATGAAGTTGGACTGAATTTGGTAAATTTAGTGAGTATATGTACAGACAGTGCACCTTCCATGACAGGAAAACATGAAGGGTTTACTACACAAATAAAGCAAGTAGTAACAGATCTAGATGCTCTCATGTCTTCTGCATCAGCAAAATCTCTGTGCTAAAGCTACTATTTTAAGTGATACTTTCGAACAAGTTACAAGTATTGTTAACTATATTGGTGCAAATGCAACATGGTATCATCAGTTTCCTAACATGCTAAAGTTGAATGATGAGGTATTCAGTGTGGATTTGCTGTATCATTCTGAAATATGTTGGCTAGCACAGGGGCAGGTGTTAACCAAAATTTTATCTCTGTGAGACCAGATAGTTAAATTTTATGAAGAACAGAATCAGCAATGTGAATTATTAAAAGAAAGTTTCTGAAGAATGCAGCATTTTTGTGTGATACTATGTCAAATCAAAATGACCTGAATATTTCTTTGCATGATAAAACTAAGTCTATATATGATATGTGGCAAAAAATCCAAGCATTTTGAAAAAAGCTATCTTTTTTCAAAATACTTCTTCAAAAGGAAATTTTGAATGAACATTTTCCCCAGTTAGCAAAGGTCATTCATTGATGAGCAGAATGGTATATGCGAACCATTTGAAGAATATGCAGCTGTTATAGACTTATTAATTGGAGAATACGATGAAAGGTTCACTGACTTTGAGAATCATGACATCACACTCAAATTAGCATTTCAGCCTCACCTAGTTGATATCACCAAGGCACCTAAAGAACTACAGATGGAATTGATTGAGCTCTCAGTAGATGACATTTTAAAGTCATTGTTTGTTGCTAAGAAAGATCCAATTGAAATATGGAAAAATGCAGTGGAATACTCACACCTTTGGCAACATGCCTAAAAAACGCTTTCTTGCTTTTCAACCACTTATTGCTGTGAATCTGCGTTCCCCTACCTGACCCAAATCAAGATGCCCTTAAGGTCACAAATGACTGATACGCGTCTAGAGGATCAACTGAAACTGCAGACCTCCATGCTGCGACCAAATATTCAAATGCTTTCCAACAAAAAGCAGACACAATAAAGTCATTAAAAGGTTAGTTAACTTTAAAATTAACAAATACTTTTCATTTTTTGAAATGATTAAGTGCATAGTAGTTAGGTTTTTCCAAAATAATGTACATTTTTAAGTATATCTAATTGAAGTATCTTGAATGTGGCCTTATTTGATTACAGCTAAATTAACATGGCCTTCCAACATGAAAATGTTGCCCACCTCTGGTTTAGACTTTAGTTAATAATAATGTATCAGGCTGGGCATGGTCTCTCAAGCCTGTAATCCTAGCACTCTGGGAGGCTGAGGTGGAAGGATCACTTGAGGTCAGAAGTTCAAGACCAGCCTGAGCAAGTGCAAGACCCCACCTCTACTAAAAATAGAAAAAATTAGCCAGGCATGGTGGTGCATGCCTGTAGTCTCAGCTACTCTGGAGTCTGAGGCAGAAAGATCGCTTGAGCACAGCAGTTCAAGGTTGCTGTGAACTGTGATGATGCCACTGCACTCTAGTCTGGGCAACAGAGCAAGATTGTGACTCAAAAAAAAAAAAAAAAAAAAGGTGTATCAGTACTGGTTCATTAGTTAACAAATGTATTACACTAATGTAAAATGTTAACAATAGGGGAAACTGGGTGTTGGGTATATGGGAATTCTCTGTACTATCTTCCCAACTTTCCTCAAAATCTAGTTCAAAATAGAAAGTTAATTAAAAAAAAAAATGCTGGGCACAGTGGCACACTCCTGTAGTCCCAGCTATTTGAAGGCTAAGGAGGGAAGATTGCTTGAGGCCAGGAGTTTGAGATCAGCCTGGGCAATATAGCAAGACCCCATCTTACCAAAAAAAAGGCTAACTGCCAGGGAAACCACTGGTCAGAAAAGTACTGAGACTCTCTGTGATTTCCAGTATTTTCTGAAAACCCTTGAGAAACTTTATAACCACAGGCAGAACTAGGTCATATCTCTGGTGGCTATCACCCCAAGATTAATGTGGACATATTCTAGTTGTACAGTCCAGTGTTTGAAGTTCAAGAGGAGATAGCCAGAAGGAAAGGTAAGGTAATTAGTCATTTAATATACATGCACACTCATCATTCATTCATTTGTACACCTCTGCACTGAAACAGTGACATCCTCTCAGTTCAATTCTTCCCAGCCTCCTTCATGGACTTCTCTAGTCTATTCATCCTGAAAAGTGGTGTTTCTCATACACCTTGTGTACACAATACCCTGCATGGTTCTGTCCTTGGCTTCATCTCCCATTTACTTGCCAGTAAGTCTCAGATCTATAAATAGATCCACCTGCTGAAAGATGTCTCCACTCGAGTGTCCCACAAGCACAACAGATCGGCCATGAGACATCCTCAAAACTTGCTGAACCCACTGCTCTTTTCTTAATCCCTCTTTTTGTGGATGATATCACCACCCCTGATCTACTCGGATCAGGAACTCACCCTGGACTTGTCCATCCTAGAAAGCCCCTCAGCCACCAAATTGTGCAGGGTCTACCTCCTGAATGTTTCCTGGGTCTGGGCCCTTCTCCCCAGCCTCAGTACCGTAGGCAGCTTCTTATCATGTCTTATCACAGAGACAGTCTCACCCCGCAACTGGACTGCTGCCTCCAGCCCCTGTACCCCTCACACTGCCCACACAGGGTGTCTCTAAGACACAGGCCAGGCCACGCTGCTCGTGCTGACAACCCTCCCAGATGCTCTGTCACTCCTGGAAGGAATCCAGGCTTCTCAGCCTGGCACACAAGTCCGTTCACAAGTTTGCTTCTCTTGTCTCTGCCTCCTCATCTCCTGCCATCTTCCCAAACTCACCTTCCAATTCTACCGAACTACCGGGAATTCTCTTTCCCAATGTCTTCCCATGTTCTACTCCTACTTGGTCTTCACAATTCAACCCTAGCTCTCTTTGGGAGCGTTCTCCGAGCCTCCCAGCCTGAGGCGGTGGGTGCCTCCAGGCCTCCTCCTGGGTGCCCCTCCCCGCCTGAACCCCTGCCCCTCCTCCACTGTGCATAACTCTGGCATGCGCTCATGCATGCATTCATAATCGGCTAGGCTAAATACTAAAAATCCAACAGCAAAAAAAATCCCACCTTCTTGGAGCTGTCACTCTTTGCACACTGTCTTTGGTTTTTCTGTTTTTTTCCCTTTGAAGGTGAGAACTGTTCTTATATGCATCTTAAGCACTTAGCATAGCGCTCAGCACATAGTTGGTGCTCAAGAAATATAGTTGGGTAAGTGAAGGAAGGTCCCTGGTTCTGTTCCTCCTGTCCTTCATGCCACTCAATGACAGGAGGTAGAGAAATGCCTTCAACACGCTGAGGAAAAATAACTTTAATACATCGTTCCATCCCCGCACCGGCCACCTCCCAATTTAGTTGATTTTATTTCCCTTTGAGCAGCACACGTTTAGTGACACATGACTCCTTCTCTGAGGGTGTCCACTTGCCTCCGGAGGGAATAGTACTTCTGTAATCAGAGTATTATACACGCTGGTTGTTCAGTTTTAATTTTAAGAATCGAGCTATGGAAGCAGCACAAACCATTATATTTCTAGGACAGGATATAAAAGTTGTAAACCTTGGTGCCATGTAACAATGACACTAAGGGAGCCAGAGGTTAGGGGCGGAGAGGAGAGCGGAAGTGGAAGGCCCCACAAAGTGGGTCAATTTCCTCCTCTTACAGAA
Organism: Indri indri; assembly: GCA_004363605.1. Classification (NCBI taxonomy): domain Eukaryota; kingdom Metazoa; phylum Chordata; class Mammalia; order Primates; family Indriidae; genus Indri; species Indri indri. The sequence continues at coordinate 20,463 of RJWJ010014863.1, read as the reverse complement.
ATGGAAGTCATGAGATGCTGTGTCACATTGATGAGTCAAGAACTAGAGCACAGTGCTTAAACCTCTATTGCTTTGCTTTTCATTGTACAGCCTTTCGTACAGTTTGGATGTTTTTAATCGGAAGATTTTAGGGAACGAGCTGGACTAGAAAGACAATGCAGGGGCGGTGGCGTGTTTATGGTGGAGGAGAGGCGGATCAGTCCCCAAGAGGTGGTGTTAAGAGCTCCTTCGTCTCTAGTCGTGACAGGCACTGCAAGGTGGACGCGTCTAGTGTTGACTGCAGCCAGTGACCTCAGGGAGGGTGTCTGGCCTGGCTCTCAGCTGACAGCCTTCCCGTCGGTGCTGAGTCACTGGCTGCAACTGCAGCTAATGTGCTCTCCTAAGGGCACCACGGATGCCCTCTGCCCCCGGTCCCCAGGGCCTCAGGAATAGACTCCTGGAAATTCTGAGCGAGGTGCTGGGAAGTCCACTGCAACCCCCCTGTCAGAAAGCCTTCCTCCTCTGATGGGGGATGTAGGGTGGCTGTCCTTGTCTCTCTTTGTCCTCTTTTCTGATGATGTCATTCTCATCCACTCGGGAGAGTTCTTGGAAAGAACACAGCCTCTGGAACCAGAGGACCAGATGACAGGGTGGCCACACGGTGCCTCGTTCCGGGACCTTGTGCCAGACACTCAAATTCTTTATGCCTCTGTGCATGAACCCGCCCCTCCCCCAGCTAACGTATGCTGCGATTTGAATGTCTCCTCCAAAATTCATGCTGAAACTTAATCCCCAATGTGGCAGTATTGAGAGATGGGGCCTTTAAGAGATGATTGGGTCACAAGGGCTCTGCCCTCATGAATGGAGTAATCATTAATAGATTAATGGATTAATGGGTTGGCATGGAGGGGAACTGGCGGCTTTTAAGGAGAGAAAGAGAGACCTGAGCTAGCATGAGCATGCTCAGCCCCTCGCCACGTGATATCCTGCTGTGCCTCGGGACTCTGCAGAGAGTCCCCACCAGCAAGAAGGCCCCACCAGATGTGCCCCTTGACCTTGGACTTCTCAGCCTCCATAACTATAACAAGTAAGTTCCTTTTCAAGTATTCTGTTATAAGCAACAAAAAACAGACCCATACTCTCCCCATGTCTCCAGATTCTTATGAAGATCAAAGAAGGATAGTACTCTGTCAGCTAAAATATTATTGATTATAGCAGTCTCTCTTTGAACTTTTGCTTACAAAGTCTCCAACTCCAACTACATCGCATGAGTCATGACATCAGATCTCAGTGTCTGATTTACTTTTATGTTGGTGCACGCATCTGTGCAATGGGTGACAAAGACGAATGTGTGCCTTATGGATGAGATGGCTGGGAGCCCTGGGTGATTGGGCAAAGGTCTTGGTTAGCTGCCCACGTGGAGAATCCGTTTTACTCCAGGCAACCGCTGGACAAACTCAGGCTATTGATTATGTAGGAGAGAGAGAAAGAGAAACAGAGCTAGAGAGAGAGCTGGCTAGCCCAAATGTGTTACCCTCAAATTGCATCTAATGGGGGACTGTCTTATACTGTCTTCCCCAAGGAAGTTTACAGCATCGGTACCCTTCCGTCAGGGTGGGCCCAAGTGCAGCCCTCACCTTTACAGCACCAATGGTCATGGCTACCTCAAGAATGACTGTGTGTGTGTGTGTGTGTGTGTGTGTGTGTGTGTGTGTGTGTGTTCATTTCGATGGTCTTAGGAGAGGCTTCAATATAAGGCCATTCTTCCTGGATTCCTTTGGCTGCAAGTGTGTCCTAGTAAGCTGAAGCTGAGGCTGAGGCTGGGAAAAAGTTCAGGTGTTTCCCGTTCATCGATCTGGGCAGAAGGAGATAAGTCCGAGAAGCACTGATCTGGCTGGGAGGCTGCTCTCGCCAACCAGTGAACAAGAGTCTGATGATCAATGTCCTTGCTTGGAGAGGATCCTTCCGGAAAGGCCTATGAGTCAGGGCCCCCAAGAGTCTCGTCTGGGGGACGTCAAATGAGTCACTGTGCTTCCTGATGCCTGCCGAGTAAGTGGGAGATAATGCAGCTTGCTTTCGCCAGTCTGGAAGGCTGGTGGCCCTTTTGGGAGGAGGATCAGCAGCCAGGAAACGTGCCACCAACGTTTCCTTCCCCGCAGATCCTGGCCGACCGTCACGTCTGAGCAGCTCAATGTCTCATTTTTGCTCATATTTTGTTTTTATTTTTCCTTCTAATATTTTTTCTCCCTAAGTTGAATCATTCAGGGCTCTTGATGGTCTCCGAAATGAGTTGAATTTTCCTAGCCTGTCATTCAGATCCCAGCCCCTCCCATCTCCCCATTCGGAATGCTCTGTTACTCCAGCCAAATTCATCAGCCACCCATCCTGGGTACGCCACAGGCATTTCCACCCTTACTCATGTTTCCCCTCTTGTCTGGGTGCACCCCCCACCCTCAGATTTTACTTTCTCTTTTTATGTAAACTTATCGAAAGGCTGAGCAAGACCCACCTCCTTGGTGGTGCCTCCCCCACCTACTCTAGGCCCTGGCCACTTCCCCCAACTCTGAGCCCACAGCCCCAGCTGTGGTTACAGCCCTTCATACTTGGCACAGGCTCTGGTTGATGGTGGTTTGCATCTTATCTGCCCCACCTCTCCTTTATGCTGGGGACGTGTCTTACACTTCTCTGTCTTTCTAGAACTTGGAATGGGCTATAATATGTAACAGATGCTCCATGGTGTTTGCTCTAGATAAGGATGAAAGGCTCTGCTGCCCTGAGCGGTCCCTTGAATGCTTGTTCCTGTAGCCACTGGCTTCTAGAAGAGTCTGCAGGTGGAGTGGGGGCAGGGATGCCAAAAGAAGAAACCCAGAGGACAGCTTGGCTTACATCCCTTCTGTACTGAGGTTTCAAGTGACATTAATTTTTAAAAAAAGATTCTGTGCTGAAAATTTTAAAACCATTGGACACTGCTGCTATTATCACATGCCACAGGTGATAAACAGTGGGGGAAGTTCATGCCCAGCATTGAGAAGTGTGCCTGTAGCAAAGAGAAACCATCAGAGGGGGAAGGCTACAGACCAAGTGTGGGCATTTTACATAGCACCAAGAAAATATACCTGTCCTATAGAAAAGGATTTCTTAGACAATAAATTTGCCAAAACCAGCTAAATTCTAGAACTTTGCATTTTGTTTTTTTTGTTTTTTTTTTTTTTTTTTGAGACAGAGTCTCACTCTGTTGCCCTGGCTAGAGTGCCGTGGCATCAGCCTAGCTCACAGCAACCTCAAACTCCTGGGCTCAAGCAATCCTACTGCCTCAGCCTCCCAAGTAGCTGGGACTACAGGCATGCGCCACCATGCCCGGCTAATTTTTTCTACATATTTTTAGTTGTCCAGCTAATTTCTTTCTATTTTTCTTGGTAAGACGGGGTCTCGCTCTTGCTCAGGCTGGTCTTGAACTCCTGACTTTGAGTAATCCTCCCACCTCAGCCTCCCAGAGTGCTAGGATTACAGGCGTGAGCCACTGTGCCTGGCCTAGAACTTTGCATTTTGGATTACAAAAGGTCACAGTGACTGAAGCTCCACAGTGAGTTCTACACAGGGCTAGAGAGCTGTCTGCTGTGCACAAACCTTCACAAGCCCTTCAGGGCCCCAGGAGATAGTGTAAGGCCCAGCCTCACTGTTTGCTCCAGTAAAAAGCCTTCTTTGGATGCAAGAGACAGAATCCAATGCCAATTAGCTCAGTTAAAAGGAGACTGGAGTTGGCATAAGGATGTAAGTAAAGGAGACCTAGGCTAGACAGTCAGGTGCAGCCCGGCCCAGGAAACCCGAACAGAAAAGTTGCTCACATGGCTGACTGCTCATCCCTGCTCTGTCTGCCTGTCTCTGCTTGGCATCTACCAGCCGAGAGTCCACAGGACCTCCTGGCCTCAGAGCCTGCTGCCATCTGGATGTCCTGGTACAGATGGTCTGCCGCTCAGACCACATTTGTGAGAAGGAGACCCTGGGGTTGGCCAGGTACAGCCCCTGCTGAGTTGTCCACTCCCTGCCTAATCAGTGAGAGGGAGAGTTGCCACAGGGTCAAGGAGTACCCACAGGGCAGGCTGGCTGCAGAGGTGAAGGGGTGGAGCCCAGGCTGCCAAGGCGAGGATGGTGTGGGAGGGGAAGGAGTGCCCAGCACCTGCAATTTGCAGGGGTTTTGAGCACACCCACAGCATAGTAATAGTGCAGTGGATATTTTCAGTCTGGTTTCACCGGTGCTGATAAGGCTCTTGCCTCCTCCTTGGGCTGCAGTCAGATTTCTCCCCCACAGCGTGGACCTTGCAGCGTGGGATGGAGTCTGGTTGACCAGTTTCCCAGCTTTGGCAACAGAGGAAGTCAGGCGCTCACACACAGTGCACTCGCATCTCGCATGAAGTGTAGTGTCTAAAGTAGCGCGTACCGTGAAATACGTACAATCAACATGTCTCCTGAAAATCCTCTAAGTCACCCATAAAGAATGGGACACATATGTCTCGCAAGAAGCCTAACACAGCCATTTTCTTCTAGCACCAGAACAGACCATGTTTTTTGGCTGACAACCAGACAATGTGGTTGGTGTTTTATGAGAAATCTTTAAATATTGGATCCCTTCTCAGCTAGAGAGAGCCACGTGCTACAGAGGCCCAGGGTAGCTGAGCGGCCCAGGGAAATGCAGCCTCCCTCTGAGGTGTCTGCTCAAGGGAATGTGAAGGGAACAGCCGTGACACTGAATCCCCTTCCTCCTCCCTCCCTGTCCCCTCCTCTCTCCCTCCCTCCCTTCTTTCCTTCCTGCCTTTCTTGAAAGCATGTATCATTAAAGTGACTTGTTAGCTGTATGTGGGATGAAATGTCACTGTAAAAGGACAGTGCCTCTGTCTGTCCTCTCCCCTCTGGCACTTAATATCCTTTTCCCACACCGGATGAGGTAGTCTTTCAGGCAGGGACAGTGTCTGCGGTTTGCAGCTTCTCCCCTGTACCTTCCCTGACCCCTGTCACCAAAAGAAGAAGCGTGAACGTTCCTCGTTATCATTTTTCCCTGCCCAGGAGCACAAATAACCCACAAGATCTGGACTGCATCTGCTGTTGCAGATAGCACGATGCCCTGGGCCAGGCTGGAAGACACAGGGACAGACAGTGGCCTCCCACAGCTGCCACCATGGCCACCAGCAGCACGACTTATTCCCCAGGACCCAGCTCCCCTCCTCAGGTCACCTCCCCAGAGGGGTCTCTGCTGAACTCTCACGTGTCGACCCCGCTAGTTTCCATCAGTCACGTTACCGCATGTTGTTTAGTCATAACAGTTATCACTATTTTAAAAGATCTGATTTTTATATATCTGCTTATTTATTATGCCTTCCCCATTAGCATGCAAGCATATCTGTCTCATTTTCTGCTATACCCCAGCACCCTGCACAGTGCTGACGCGTGGTAGATGCTCAGTAAATATTGGTTGAATACATGATCCACGATAGTGTCAAAGAGTATGGAATTTAAAGGGAAAGTATCACACATTCTTTCTGTTTTGCCTATCATCACCTTTCTATCTCTTGCTACTGTGAGCTGGGAGCTGCTTCCTACGAGCGGGTGTTCTGAAAGCAGACTGTCCCATGCGGGAACTGCTTACCACGGGAGAAAGGACCCTCCCGACTTTCCTTTGCAGGCTCTCAGGCTTGCCTGTCTGCAAGACGAAACATTTGTCTTAAAGCCTCAGCTAAGTACAAAGGCACTGGTTGGTGCCTGGACAAACCCTTAATCTCAGAAATACTCACATAGTCTAAATGGAAGACATCAAACCCAAACCAATAGCAAGAGCAACTGGCATGGCATTCAGTTTTCTTCTCTTGACTATCAGTTATAAAATTTACTATTTTATATACCCAGAAAGAACATGTGTTGTCATCTCAGTAGTTCAAACCAAAGACAGAAAAATAATTCTTCATTGTGAGTCATATATGAATTTATAAGTATAACCAACCCAAATTTTTGTGCAGTTTCTCACTAGGGCTGCTGTTGGCATCTGGGCAGGGATACTATTGTAATGTGGGACCTTTCCAGTGATAGGACATTTGGCATCCCCTGTCCCTGGGGAACTAAATGCCAGTAGCCCCCAGGAGTTTTCATGATAACCAAAAAATGTCCCCAGGCGTTTCCAAACATCTTCTGAGGCGTAAGACTGCTCATTTGAGAACCACTAGTTGGGGAGAAATAAATTGCTTTATCTCACTCCCAGAATGGTATTTTAGCATCATCTTGCTTGGGCAGTTTTAAAAATCAATTTCTAATTATATAAGTAACACATTCTCTTTGTAAGCAACTATTGTAAAGCTGAAGTCTCCTTTGACACCCATTTCCAGTTTTAGTCACCCCCTCTTCTCTGAGGAAACTGATGTGTGAGTGTAACTGATGTGGTCTCTGTCCTTCCAGACCCTTTCCTATATGTTTTCACGTAGATGTAGAAACCTGTACACAAGTGGAGTGGAGTATTGTTGGTGTGTGTTTGTACTGTATAGGCATCTACAGCTTCAGTTTTTCACTCCGTGATCTGTGTTGAAGATGTTTCCACGTCAGAACACATAGAAATGCCTCATCCTTTGTAATAACTGCACAGTATTTTACCATGTTGACGATGGGCCTCTTAGCAGAGAGCTGCAAAGGAAATTGCTACCCTGCATGAGGTATTGCTTGTGGTCTGGTTGCAGGACCAGATTAAGACAAAAGGTGACGTCATTTTGAATCATCCCCTCTGATCCTGCTCGGTCCACAGAACAAAGTCATGCCATGACTTGAATTCGAAAGTGGTATCTCTGGGTATCCTGGCTGGCATGTACACCCAGCTCTCTGCATCTACCGCACTGAAGTTGATTCATTTCCTTCCTTAGCCTGCGTGGCATTTTCAGTCAGTAAGTTGTGGTTCTAAGAGAGCAGGCATGATGGTCCCCTTTGTCCTTCAACCAAGCAGTGCATAAAGGAGGAGAATGTTTACTTTTATGGGTGATCATAAGTCTGTGAATTGAGCACCTAACGTTGGGCACCTTCATCTCTTATCTCTAATCCTCACAACAGTCCTTCACAGTAGGTGTTAGTAGCTTATTTTTATAGGGGAGAAAACTGTGACCTGGGAAAAGTAGACAATTTGCCTAAGGCAAATCAGTTAGTAAGTGACACAAACCCAGGGCTTGTTCTCATGTGATTAATTATGATATCATCTATTTATTTATTTATTCGACAGGATTCATTGAATGTCTATAATGTGCTGGAAGTTCCCAGCACCCAGCAATAGGAATATGGCAGTGAACACAGATGAGATCTATCTCTGCCTGCCCAGAGCCGACATTCTAGTTGGGGAGACAATTAAGAAGTAAGCAAATACACACACACATGCTGTATTTTAGGGAACATCAAGCACTGTGAATGAACATAAAGCAGAAGAAAGGGACGATACATTGCAGGAGGGGCTTTTTTAGAAAGAGTGTTGGATAAGGGCTCTCTGAGGTTGTGGCATTCAGGCAGAGACCTGACTGAAGCAAGAGAGTGAGCCACGCTGAAATCTTTGCTGAACCAGCATTGCAGGCAGAGAACAGTAGGCGCCAAGGCCCTGAGGTAGAATATTCTGGGTATGTTCAAGGGCTATAAGGAGGTAGGCCAGACCAAATTGGAGTCAACAAGGCAGAGAGAGAGAGGAGGTGAGATCAGAGAGGAAGCCAGACCCAGCGGGTGAGCTGTTCTGGGCCGACCATGGTTAGGACATAGGATTGATTCTCAGTTCGATAGGATGTCTTTGGAGAGATTTGAACAAGGGAGTGGTGTGATCTGATTTAAGTTTTTGGGGAATCATCCTGGCTGGAGAAAAGGTGTGGAGAAAAGGTTGTAAGTGGGGCAGAGTAGATTCGGGGGCGGCAGGTGGGAGGCTGCTGCAGAATCCAGGGAAGAGAAGGCCGTGGCTTGGGCCACAGTGATAAGCTGGGCAGAAGGTAAGAAGTGCTTGGATTTGGGTATGTTCTGAAGGTAGAACTGATACGGCTTTTTGATGAATTGGATAACCTTTAAGGAAGAAGAAGAGCAGTTACAAATGATTCCTAGGTTTTTGCCTGAGCATCTCATTGGAGGTGGTGCCATTTTACTGAAATTGGAAAGCCTAGCATGGGGTGCAGAATGGGGGAGCAAGTCCAGACTGGGGAATGAAGAGTTCTATTTTTGGGCACATTACAATTGTGATGTGTATTCGACCCGCAGGTGGAAGTGCTGGATCAGCAAACGGACTCACCAGGAAAAGAGTCCTGGCTAGAGATGCAAATGTGGGCGTCACCAACAGCTTGATGATCTTTACCAGTGTGGGACTTAATGAGCTTAATGGGGATTAAGTAGGACTATTTAGTTCATTACTTACTATGTGTAGGTCACAGTGCTTTGTGCTTGCAGTGCAGCAGCGAGCAAGGCAGACATACTGATTTTTCTAAGGGACTTGCTCTGAGCCCTGCATGCCACCAGGAATGGTCTTGACTTTTGTTATTGTTAAACTTATTAAATGCCAGTTAGAGATGATCAAGTACAAACTCCAAAACCTCTCCCCAATTTATAGCTGAGGAAACTGAGACCTGGAGAGGATAAGTGATTTGTTAAAATCTATTGTTTAAAAGCCACTTACATTTAGAGTTTTAAATGACACTTATGTCCAGTACAGATTGCTCATATTCTTCATTTTTCTTATACTCTAAGAAAATTGAAATTGAGTTGGAGTAAAAAAGATGATTAAAGACTTTGCATAAAAGACCTATGAGGAATTCAATTGAATTCAATAATTAGTAGTTGCTAGCCTACTGTGCTAAAAACTGTGGATATAAAGATAATTACAAAACATCCTAAGGCGGCCCATAGAAGAGAAGAAAATATTTGCAAATCATATTTCTGAAAAGAGACTTGTATCTAGAATATATAAAACTTGTACAACTCAACAATAAAAAGACAAATAATCCAAGTGAAAAATTGGCAAAGTCTCTAAATAGACATTTCTCCAAAGAAAATGTATAAGTGGTTAATAAGCACATGAGAAGATGTTCAAATCATTAACCATCAGGGAAATAAAAATCAAAACCATAATGATACCACTTCACACCCTCTAGGACAGCTACAATCAAAATGACAGACAATACCAAGTGTTGGCAAGGATGTGGAGAAATTGCAACCCTCAGACATTGCTGGTGGGATTGCAAAACAGCACAGCCACTTGGGAAAACAGTTTGACAGTTCTCTAGGATATTAAACATAGACTTACCATATGACCTAGCAATTCCTCTCCTAGGTATATACCCAAGAGAAATGAAAACATATGTCCACACAAAACTTGTATATGAATACAAATGACTATATGCAAGTGCTGTTCATGGCAGCGTATTATGAACATACAATAGGCAAAAAGTGGAAACAACCCAAATGTCCATTAACTGATAAATGGGGAAACAAAATGTGGTATAGCCATACAATAGGTGATATTCATATATACAGTGGAATATTATTCAGTACAATTACCTAAGAAGCAAGTTTAAGGTGAGAATGGGGATCCCAGAACAGAACCCTGTGAAGCACCAATACTGAAAAGACAAGTAGCAAAGGAAAAGTCTGAAGAAAACAGATGGTCAGGAGTAGAAAACTAAGAAAGAGAGAGAGAGAGAGTTGATATTATGGAAACCAAGGGAAGACTTCAAGAAGAAACTGCTTAACAGAGGTAAATGCTGTGAGGTCGTTGGTGAAGACCAAGACACAACCACCAAACACAATGGACATCCGTGACTACCGTCTGGTCTGAACACACCTGCTGTAAAGACATTTCCAGAATAATTGAGGAAATAATAGGAATGTGAAACATGTGTTTAAGATATTACAGAACTGCTGTTAATTTCGTTAGGTGTGATATGATACTGTGGGTGTGTAGGAAGATGTTCACTTTTTTATAAATGCATGCTGAATAACTTCAGGGGGAAATGTTAGAATGTCTGTAATTTATTGAATATTAATTTAGCAAAAAAATGAATGAAACACTTGTGGAAAATATTATCAATGATTAAATCTAAGTAATGAATGTATGTATTTATTATACTATTCTCTATACTTCTTTGTCCATTTGAAAACTTTGGAAAATCTAAAGTAATCAAACAAACAAAACCTGAAAAAAGGCCACTGCATTAGGTTGAGCAGTGGGTGTAAGGCCCAGACCGTAGGGGATTTGAGGCGAGGCCAAGGAGTGGGCACAAACCCTCATGCAAGAAGTTTAGTCTTGAAAGAAAGAAAGCTAGAGAGGGCAATGAGGTCAAACGAAACTTTTTTCTTAGTGGACAGATCTGAGTTTGTGTACAGGCAGCAGAAAGGTAGGGAAGGAGGAGGGTTCTGAACACAGGGGATCAAACAGGTTTCTCCCTTGGTGGCCTTGGATTCCAGAAGATGGCACCTAATGCTGTCACAACATGCGTAGGCTTCTCGTCCACGCAGGGCCTTTGTTTTCTGGTCTATACCAGCAGAGGGGCGTTATCTTCAGGCCTGTTGGTTGAGGATTCCAGGTAGGCTGGTACTGCCACAGAGATATGGACAAATATCTTGGGCAACCTCAATGGAGCCAGGACCAGACAAGGATCAAAGTACAACTGTCCTTCTGGATAAAGAAATAGCCACAGATCTGCTCCAAATGTCACATAACCTTGAGATGGTTACGCAGCTCAGATTCACGTTAGTTGTCTCCTTTGTCTCTGTGCCCCAGTGCTGTGTTCCACTGTGTAAATTACATGAACGAGGACACCATTCGCTTGTCAGTGATTCTTACATTTTTCACCCAAGGACTTCTAATGGCAGAGGAGAGAAAACTTAGATCCTGGGAACTTTAAGGGTCTTGGATCTAATCAGTATGTCCAAAGCACAAAATCTATTCCATGTTTCCCGGTTACCTTAGGAACCCAGGTGTACTTTGTATTCTAGCAATAGCAGGACCGGAGACCTCCAACAGTAGTCAGCTTTGGTGTGTGTCAGTCAGTTGCTATATTAGTTTTCTATTGCTGCTGTAATAAATCACTGCAAACTCAGTGGCTTAAAACACACATCTGCCTTATACTTCTGTAGGTCAGAAGTCTGACATGGATCCCACTGGGCTCAAATCAAGGTGCCTGCGGGTGTGCGTTTCATTCTGGAGGCTTTAGGGGAGAATCCGTTTTTCCCTTTCCAGCTTCTAGAGACCATCCCCATGGCTTGGCTCATGGCTCCTGTCGTCCATCTGCAAAGCCAGCATCGTTGCTTCCCCGGACCTTTCTCCCCCAGTCATGTCTCTCTCTCACCAACTACCATTGGGAAAGATTCTCTGCTTTTAAGGTCTTGTGATTATATTGTACTCACTCAGATAATCCAGGATAATCTCCCCATCTCAGGGTCCATAATCTTATTCACATCTGCAAAGCCCTTTTTGCCAGGTAAGGTAACATATTCACAGGTTCTTGGGATTAGGATGCGGACATCTTTGGGGGGCATTATTCTGTCACAGCTACTATTTCAAGAAGCCCTCCTGTCAATCGTAGGGAAAAATAAAGGTGATTCCCACCTTCCTGAGAGAGTAGACAGGTCTGTGGTATTTCTAGACACTTCTCATCAAGGGATCTAGGCTTTATTGTATACTGCCAACAGTCATCAACCTCTCCCAGATGCGCTACCGAGAACTTTCGCAAAAGAAAGAAGATGGATAAGACTTTGTGCTGGGCTGGGATGAAAAAATGGATAGACGTCTGGCTTGGGGAAAAGCTCTGGTGGTTTCTGTGGGAAAAGGAGATACAATGTTCCTGGATGACAGAATTTTTTTTTTCAATGGCTTTGGGAGGGTTGGCAATGGTCAGTCCTGGGACACAAGTGTGGAGTGACCACAGGGCTGCACTTGGGGATAGTTGCAGGGGCCTGGACAGCTGATATGGAATGACTTGTGCTGGGACGAGGTAAGGTCTGGCCCGTGGGGTGCAGGGATGCAAGCGTTGGGAAATGGGGGTTCTACTCAGACCGCTGATTCTCTCCCACCATGTCTACCACCAAGCAGATCTCACACTGCAAGAACAGAGTTTTCTTTCTCAGCCCCATCTGTTTCATGTGAGACTCACAGTGCTTCTGTTAATTCAGCGTTGACCCTATTTCATGTGAACTAATTATCTTGGCCTGGCTATGCGAGGAGAGTATTCTCCCATCTCTCCCCTGGGTTCCACCCCTTAGTTTCCCTGCACTGGCGCATCACTTCCCCCTAAGCTTAGAAAGCTGCCTGTGGCTGTGCTGCATGAGTGAATGTGTGTGGGTGTGTGCCAGTCTTGGGAGGTGGGAGGCTGGGCGCCCTTAGCCTCTCTCAAGTCCTCACCATAGTGCGGAACATGCAGTAAGTTTCCAAGGCTAGTTTCCTCCCTCACCCCTCCCTCCCCCATTCTGACAGCTTAGTTTCCTCCCAGGCCCTCACCTACCAAATCACCATGGCAACTGAAAACATCCCCATGGATTTCCCAAAGGCCTCCCCAGGGACCGGGTCACCCCCACTGAGAACCTCTGCTCATGGGGGTGTGAGTGGAAGGCAACTCCTGTCCCCAGCAGGGCTGCAGGGGAAGTTTCTGGCTTACAAAGGCTGAAGAAACTTCCTGGAGCAGCCCCCCACTGGGCGCCACTTCTCTGAACAGTGACTGATTTCTTCCCAGTTAAAGCAATCGCATCTCTCTGAAACTCCCCCGTTCAGCCTTTCAACCTTTGGCTGTGATACACGCAAAGTGGGGCTCACCTCAAAGACTCTCCACCCTGGCTGTACACTGAAATCACAGGGCACCTTTAAAAAATCCTGCTAAAAAAAAAAAAAAATCCTGCCACCCAGGTCTCATCCCCGAGAGTCCGATTTAACTGGCCTGGTCATCTAGCTATTTTAACGCTCATGGTGATTAGCCAGAGCTGATAAGCTGTTATCAGGAGATCTTCTCTCTAAATAACCTTGAAGCTGGGGTGTGGGTGAGCTTAGCGGCACTGAAATAAACTCTTCCCATTGGCTGGAGAAATTTCCTCGTGAGCCCCTCCCCCCCGTAATTTATTCCACTCTTTCTCCTTTTCTCCCTTCTCTACCCATTTCTGGTATAATTATTTAGAATTACAGTTCCCTTTCATTCATCCAAGCCATTATTCCATTGCAACAAAAGGTAAGGATGGAAAAGCCAGCACAATCTACAGCTCAGTGTTTTCATTTCCTTTGGCTTGAGGTCTTACTGAACAAAGGGAGAGTTATGGTGAGACACTCCGACGAGCGTAAATAGGAAATGAGTCAATGTCCGCTGGGCTCAGCCTGGCGCACTCCATGAAGGCAGCCATCTAGAACGCTCCGGCTGCCTCGCACACTCTCCAGTTTCCTTTGTGGCTTAGTGCTACATCTGAAGAGAGCCAAACCTCAAGCCTTCTCCACATGCCCTGTAGATTTCAGAGTCTCTGAAAGAAGGCACTGTCAACTGCGAATGATTTATTCTGCCGTCTGCCAGGCAGAAATTAGTGAGGGAGAACAGCCAGTTCAACACTCGCACTGGCAGCTTTTATAAAGAACCGAGGAACTGTTCTTCGTTGTGATGCCTAGGTTTCAGAATGCTGTTCATTTACATTCTCGTGAAAACTACCAAAGAATATTAAATTTAGGCGTCAGTTTAAAAAGCCATGCAGTTGATGAATTCTGTATGGGTGGGTTGCATGGCATTTATGCAGTCAAGAGAATTGTAGTTTGCATCTTAGACTATATGCACCTAGCATTAGGATTAGAGATAAAATGAGAGGAGGAAAATGGTTTCCAGGTCCAAAGGGGTCTGGTTGATGTGCTTCCCGGCTTAAAAAATTGAAAATATCATTTAATTCGCAGCTATATTAGCAGTAGTTTATGGTTCATTTGAACTCAATCTGAATTCATTAAGACAGTCCTGGCATGACTGGATAAGACCGTGACTCTCATTTGATCTGAGCACACACAGAGCTGCAGAGGCATGCACACATAGATTTCTGTTATACGTAGTTCCTCAGCATATGCTTAACCTAAGGGATGAGCATGCTGTGTAAAATACAACACACATATCGTACAGATCACAGGCCTGTTTGCGTTCAGGCCCATTCCTCACCCTTTGCCTGCTATGCCCTGTATCTCGTGGGGGCTGAGCCCCACAAGCACAAATCCCAGGCTCCCAGGTCATCTAGGCACCAGCTGGGCTCAGCCAATGAGAAGCACTCATGGGCTGAGGTGGGGAGGGGGGGAGGAAGGAAAAGGCCAGGGTGTCTCTCCCTAAGCCTCTTAGTCTTGGATGGCGCCTCTGACAGTAACAGTGGCATGGCTCTAGCCCCTGCCAGAAAGGCCACCATGGTTCCAGCTGCCGTCAGTGACCCTAGTGCCTGGGCACTGGTAACACTATCTCCCCAGATTGTTCCTTCCACCCAGGATTGGGAGTGACTTCCTGCCATCACTAATCTAAGCAACTCAGATTCTCTGTCACCTGTGTAACCGATTCTATGCATTAAATTCCCTCTGTTATAAATATGTGGTGGTTTCTGTTGTTCTGGTTAGACCCTGACTGATCTATATGTCATGGTTAAAACACATCTTCCTTTAACATAGACTAGCTATTGGCAAATTCCTTAATAAGGGTGTAGTTACCAATCTATTATTATTTGTAATTATTTGTTTGAAGGGTACTGCTTATTCTATTGAAGTTATTTTTACTTGCCAGTAAAATTTTAAAATGTTTAAATGTCATAAATGCTTACAAATTCCACCATCTTGAGCTTCAAAGCAGTGGCCTAATTTTACTTAATATGTTCAAATGATAAATATAATGGAAATAGCGAATCATAAGTCAACAAATGATTGTTATTCACAATGGAACCACTACTGTATTTTGCAGAAATAGCCCACTTTCATTCTTGCGCTAATATATGTACTGACTTCCAGCAATAGCACCATGGAAGAATGATCTGGTAGTTACAGTAAAAGAAATGCTCATAATAACTTTGAAACTTGGAAGTAATTATATCTTCCTCTTTACATGATTTATTTTTATCATTACTTGCAATGCCTTTCCTGAACTTTTGCCTAAAATCCTCTCTCCTGCTGACTGCAAACTCAGATCATTCCAGGAGGGGAATGCATTAGTAGAATATCTTCAAAGGGCCCTCAACTAAAGCAAGTCGCTTTGGCTACCATTTTCTTTCTTCTATTCCTTCCTCATCTTACCCAAGCTTAAAAGGCCCTACAAGTGTAAGAAAAGCACAAAAAAGAGCTGGGATTTCACACACAGAGCCTCGCACTGTGTGTGTTGAGACAGTCTGTGAGTGTCTGATTGCAGATGGCAGATGAGCATGCTTGATTTGTCTTCACCAAGACCCCACTAAAATGATAGTAAAGACATTCAAAAAGTGGTTAACACCCAGTAATGGTAAAGGGACTCTCAGCAGATAAGCAATTTCAGAGAATTTCCAGAAGATAGATAGTGGGTGGAGAAGTGGTAGTAGAAGAAAGAGGATAAAGGAAGCCAAACCTGTATTATGTGAGTGGGGGTGGGGGAGGGTAGAACTGAGAGGAAAATCTCTGCAATGCAAGACCCGGAGAGTGGATGAGGCTGAAACTATGGTGATTAACAAAATACCACAACGGAGTAGTTATCCTTCAGCCCACCGGGCAGCCAGACAGGCCCTGCCCTACCTCTATTCCCCTATCCTCGAAAACCCGGACAACCTTGTTCTCTTCTCTATGAACAAAGTGGCCCTGAAGATAAGACCCCTGATATCCTGGCATTTAGGAGTTCCCTAGCCAAGTAGCTGTGTCCCTACCAAGTAATAACAGCAGCAAATAGTTACATAGCACTGTAATGAGTACATTACATATCATTGAATGCGCACAACAACTCTAGGAAGAAACTGAAGCACAGAGTGCTGTCTGAGATCACACAGCGAGAAACTGGCAGAGCCAAATCACCACAGGGCTGAATCGCCACTGATAAGCCCCATCCAGGTACAGAACAAACAAACAACAACAGCAAAAAACAACAAAACTAATTAGCATCTTATTGCTTCATTCTGAAGTAAAGACATCTTGAGAAAGGCCAGAGGAGGCCTTTGAAGAAAGGCCACAACATGAAAGATAGATAAAAATAAACAAAGAATGACCAAGGAAAGAGTAAAAACAGGAAACAGAAGGAATTAAAGAAGCTCCCAATGAGCATCCTCAGAGAAATCTGAGAAGATATTGCATCATAAAAGAACAAGATGCAATGAAAAAAATAATCAGAGAAATGTAAAAAGCCCTTGGACAGTAAAAACACATTTGTAAATATATATATATGCATCTATGTACATTTCCAACAGAAGCATTGGAATATAAATTCAAAGGAATCTCCCAGAGAGGACAAAGAGATGGCAATCATTCGAGAAAAGAAAGGTGTCACAGAGGGCTAATGCAGGATGTTCACAGCTGACTAGTAGTAGGGACAGAAAGAGAAAATGGATACTGAGAAAGAGAAGACACTTCCCAGAGTTGGAGGACCGGAGTACACTAGACGTAAAATCATTACATTTACATGCTGGGGATGAAGAAAACAAGCTCTGTGACATTTGTAATCTGTTCTGTGATCAAAGCTAAGTCTTTTTTTGCTCTTTCTATTGGTTTAGTCTAGGAGTTGAAAACGAGTAACAGGGTTTACATTATTATGACCGTGAAAAAATATTGTTTACTGTTAAGTTAGTGATTACTCTGATTACATTTCTTTTCTTGTATAATTTTTTTGGGTTTTTCCCCCCTTGGAATTTGTACTTGCCTTTCTGAGAATCTTCGCCATGATTTTATCCCTCAAGTTTATCTAATCTCCTTATGTAATCAGGTACTCCATCAAATCCTCTTCTTTGTCCCTGAGATCTCCTCTGCTCCAACGTGGACATCTTGCTCTCTGGGCTCCTGCACAGAACTCACCAGGGTCCTCGCTGGATCACACTGCTTGCCGGAGGCCACAGCTGGCTCTTTCTGGTCTTACTCCCTCAGTTTGCTGAAGCAGATCCTCAGGTAGCTTCTTTTTAAAATTTATTTTATTTTTTTATTGAGGTAAAATAAACATTAGTATAATTCACCATCTTTACTATTTTTAAGTGTGCAGATGAGTGGTAATAAATACATTTGTATTCTTTTTTTTCTCCTTCCCTCCTCCCTTTCCCCAGCCTCTGGTTACCACTAATCTCGTCTCTGTTTTCAAGAGGTCGACTTTTTTTAGCTCCCACATAAGAATGAGAACATGTGATATTTGTCTTTCTGTGCTTGTCTTAGTTTACATAACAGAATGGCCTCCAGTTCCGTCCATGTTGCTGCAAATGGCAGGATTTCATTCTTTGTTATGGCTGAATAACATTCCATTGTGTATATGTGCCACGTTTTCTTCATGTATCCATCTGTTTATGGGCACTTAGGTTGGTTCTATACTTTGGCTCTTGTGAATATGCTGCAATAAACACGGGAGTGCAGATATCTTTTTGATATATTGATATCCTTTCTTTTGGATATATACCCTGTAGTGAAATTGCTGGATCATATGGAAGTTCCATTTTTAGCTTTTTGAGGAACCTCCATGCTGTTCTCCATAGTAGCTGTACTAATTTACATACGTTCCCACCAACAGTGTACAAGGGTTCTCCTTTCTTTATTGCCTGTCTTTTTTTTTTAAAGTTTACTAATTTCCAGGTCTAGAACACAGCATTGCCTGTCTTTTTGATACAAGCCATTTTAACTGGGGTAAGATGATATTGCATTGTGGTTTTGATTTGCATTTCTCTGATGATTGGTGATGTTGAGCATTTTCTCATATATCTGTTGGCCATATGTACGTCTTCTTTTGAGAAATGTCTGTTCAGACCTTTTGCCCATTTTTACTTGCATTATTTATTTATTCGCTATTCAGTTGTTTGAGCTCCTTATATATTCTAGTTGTTAACCCCTTGTCAGATGGATAGTTTGCAAATATTTCCTCCCATTCTGGGTTGTCTATTTGCTGATTGTTTTCTTTGCTGTGCTGAAGCTTTGTAGCTTGATGTAGCCATTCTTACTTTGGTTACTGTGCTTTTGAGGTCTTACACAAGAAATCGTTACCCAGACTGGAGCGTTTTTCCAATGTTTTCTTCTAGTAGTTTCATAGTTTAAGGTCTAAGATTCAAGTCTTTAATACAGTTTTATTTGATTTTTATATATGATGAGAGAAAGGGGTATAGTTTCATTCTTTTGCATATAGTTATCCAGTTTTCCCAGTACCATTTATTGAAAAGATTGTCCTTTCCTCATTGTAAATTCTTGGCACCTTTGTCAATGATGAGTTGGTTGTAAATATGTGGACTTATATCTGGGTTCTCTATTCTGTTCTAGTGGTCCATGTGTCTGTTTTTATGCCAGTACCATGCTGTTTTGGTTACTATAGCTTTGTAATAAGTCTTGAAGTCAAGTAGTGTGATGCCTCCAGCTTTGTTCTTTGGTTGCTTTGGCTATTCAGTGTCTTTTGTGGTTCTATATAAATTTTAGGATTTTTAAATCTATTTCTGTGAAGAACGTCATTGGTATTTTGGTAGGGATTACATTGAATCTGTAAATTGCTTTGGGTGGTAGCAGGTAATTGCTTTAGAAAGGACGTGTAGGTGATAAAATTTTATTTTACCTTGTATTCAATTGCCACATTTAATTGATACCTTGGCCGAAAGTAAATTTTTAGTTTGAAAATCATTTTTTTCTTGGAACATTGAAAAATTTTTCCAATGCCTTCCAGCATCCAGTGTTGCTAAGGAAAATTCAAATTTTCATTCTATTGGTAAGAACATTTCTCCCCTCTACTCCTACTCTCTTAAAATGGATACAGCATGCACAAGCAATATAAGCATATTGTTTAATGGTACGCAGATATCTATCAGAGGAAATGTCTAAAAAGGTGAGGAATGGTTGCCTCTGTAGAGTGGTATTGGGGAAGACAGGAAACTATTGCTTTTATTTATTTTTTCATAACAATGTGCATTGTTATTTTGAAAAAAATATAATTTGATGAAAATTATAAAACATGTGTTGTAAAACTATAAAGAAAATCAAGTGAAAGATCACCACACAAATCAGGGTTGTGTTATCTCTGGGGTGGGGACCAGGTGGTTGTGCTCAGGACTCAGGGAGGGGACACTGGAGCTCCGGGAGAGCTGGCTTTGCTATTCTTTGACTTGGGAGGCAATTAGCCAGTCGCTTGCTTTATACTTATCCTTTAAAGGGTACATGCATGTTTTATGAAGTCTTCTGATATATAATTCACAATTTAAAAAAAAAGGCGTATGACAAACATTCATTCCAAATGCCATCTTAAATTTGTGGTTCAAGTCCCGTGAAGCAAAATAAAAATTGTCTTGCAAAGAGAAAATTATCAATAATTCTCTTTAGTTGTACAAAAATGTTTATCATTGATTTTCCCTTTTTGCTTCTCTCAGATTCAATATTATAAGTTGAAAATATCAAGCATTAAGTGTAATCTTTATCTCAATATTTATTATATCTGAGTTAAGCTTATATTTTTGAAGGTTTATTTAATCCCCATGGGAAGGAAAGAAAAGATACTACTTGAACCTCAGGTTGCTGGAGATTTCAGATAAAGGCTTGTCTTGGTAAGGTTATGTTTCTGGAAGTACACTTCTGGTTATTTAATTCATCCATACTGCCTTAGCACCTGAGTCCTACCAGGAATCCATCTACCCAGTAAGCATTTATGCCAGGCACAGTTTTGGTCTAGAGATGCAGAGTCCTTACCCTCATAGAGCTTACATCCCAGGGGAACATGGGGGACAGAGATTCGGCAATTCAATAAATTAATGTGTTTGTATCAATTGGTAAAGAAAAATAAAGCAGGAAAAGGAGCTAGGAAATGGTGGTGGAGGCTAAACTGAGTGAAGTGAGGGAGGCGTGGTTATCCAGGGAAGTAAAATCCCAGCACCTGCCTCCTTCCTGGGATACACAAACAAACGTGTCTCTGTACTCGAGGTGTGTATAGACTATGAAAAAAACCAGTGATAATTCAAACTCTCAGAATCAGAATTTTGTAGAAGGGGTAGGATTCAGAGCACGTGTAGAGTGAAGATGTACAGACAAGGAGAGCTTCACATCTAAAGAAAGATGTGCAAGAAGGCAAGAATGGGAGAAAATGAGGGGGTCCATGGCATACGTGGATGAGGGGAGCTGGGGAAGAACTCAAAGCCAAAATGAATTCTAGGCATAATACATGCACAATGGGGTGGGCCAGAGGGACAATCTTGACCACAAAGCAGTTCTCCAAGCAGAGTAGAGAGTAAAGCCTGTATCTTCCCAGATGCAGGAGCGGCCACACTGAGCTGGGCCACTCCATGCCACAGCCAGAAAAGTCATGTCCCCTATCGTGACAAGCTCTCAAGCCAATGAGCTCAGAC
>RJWJ010014862.1:0-37189 GCA_004363605.1 Indri indri | reverse complement strand
ATGTGATAATTTTATTTTAAATAAATTCATTTGACTTGATCTCATTTGGTCAGTTAGTTTTCTAGAACATTATTTAAAAACAGGTATAGCTCAATGGAGTTTTTAATTGTTACTGGTTTTTGAACCATTCAAATTTTTTGTTCAGCAAATTAGCAAATTTTGTCTTCTTACTATTTCTGTACCACTCATTTGTCCAGTGTAGATAAATTATGAATGTGATCATTTTTCAGATGGCAGTGTGGGACAGAAGGAAAAAAACCCATCATGAACTATACTGCATACCTACATAACCTTGAAGACAATTGCAGATTACATCTGAGCTCCAAGGGTTCTGATAACAGGAATGGGCAAAATACTGATCGCTTGAGGGAACATCTGGACACAGGCAAGGACGACAGGGCTGTCCTGAAGAAGGATTTCCATAGTAACCATCGATGCACCTGTCAAGGCAATTTCCTTTTACCCAAATGTTCGCAGGAAAAGCTCACGGGCTTGCATCAATGTGGATTTGCTATGCTTTAGGACAGTGCAACTCTCAAGACTCAATATTTTAGAAGGTGCTCATTTGCTCTGTAAAAGGACTTTTTGTTTTATATTGAAAGTCTCGAGATATAGTCATTAAACTCAATATAACAGCATTTGATTTACATGTCACTTTTGAGGAACATAAGAAACAATCTGCCAGGTCAATATGTATTATCAATGTAATCCAACATTTTCTGGCTCATAAGACGATTTTAAAGACGATGGAACAATGATCTCCCCCACCCATCGCAGTCCTTCTACGCTTGAACACTGCTAAGTCTCTACCCAGTGGGCCTCCATTGTGAGATCAGAACAAAAATTTAAAAACCGAAACATGATAGTGCATACAAATTCCATACCTTTCACAGTTTCTTCCAGTTGTAAAGCCTCCGCAATTGAAGCATGACCCTGTCCCTGGATCACAATGTTCAGTGAACCCGTTACAAGGGCAAGGGCGGCAGTTGGGAAATCCAAAGTAGCCCTCCAGGCACTGATCACAGTGGCGGCCAGCCACCTCTCCATGGCAAGGGCACTGTCCTGTTATTTGGTCACATGCCATGTTCTTCGATCCTTGCGGATGGCAGTGACATGCTGGATAAGGCAAAGAGAGGTGTTGGGTCGGGGCAAGTGGTGTGGTGCCGGGGAGTCACAGTTCTGATTTTGTGTCCCTGTCCCAGGCCAGGTGAATAGAGTGAGCCTGTAAAGTGCTTAGAACAGAGCCTGGAACGTGAGTCCCAGGTGTTAGTTAAATAACAATTCACTGATTCACTTAAACAGCATGTTGTGAACAATTGGGCCTTACGAATATTTGTTGTTTATATGGAAGAACTGAACTAGAAACATGTTTTTAACAACTTAGACTTCCATATATCTCAGGAGTCAAAGTATAACTTCGAGATTATAAAAATAGTAAGAACCCTTCTCAAGATGGTCAGATTGTTCTTTTTCCCAGAAGAAATAGTAGAGGACCCATCCTTTTCTGATAAATTGTTGAATCCCCTGAGCTGATCTTCCCTGCACAAAAATGCGATGCCTGTTTGTTTGACAGGGGGGCACGGGGAGGAAATGTTTGTTCTTTTGTGCAGATCCCCTTGTATATCTCGAGCATCTTGTAACTTTTTTAAAAAAGAAAAGAGAAAGTAATGATGGGCCTGGGTGCTGTTTGCGGGGTAGGCAGCCATGCCCAGGTGATGCCCAGGAGGGGGACCATCTCTGTGAATCAGGACTGAAAAGATAGGCTCCCCTTCCTGAAAGAGAAATTAACCTACCCATAGGTTTTCATGGTTCCTAAGGCAGGTTTCCATGGGGAACAGTATTTTCACTAGTGGTTTACACTGTGAACAGAGAACTATATTCTCTGTTGAATTATCAACCATGGATGAAGCCCCATCTAAGCACTTAGCAATGGGTGCCTTAGATGATGAGTTCCAAGGCTGTCTGCAACCCTAGCATCAGAAAGGGCAGTATCTCAGTGGCCAGGTCTTACCTGTGGTGACAGTGTTGTCCATTTCTTGACTTCCCAATCTCATTGTCATTTTAGCCTTTCAAGCCACTGGGCTTACGTGCTAGATCATAAAGCTGGGTTTGCACAGCCACCCGCTTCACGATGTCCCCACTTTTTACCTGCACTACGATCCATTTGATACAGACTGCAAACTTACAGAAGCACGGACTGTGTTTTGTTCATTACTCACGGTTCCTGATAGAGCTCTACACACAGTCTGTGCCCACTGATGAATGGATGAATGAAGTATGGTAGAAAAATTTTCTGTATATTTTATCTGTGTAGATAGATGATCCGAATAATGTGTTCAAATTTCCAATCCCCCCGCCCTTTACAACTCCCCACATTGCTTTGCCTGCCTTCAAAATGTCAAGGTTGTAAACAAGTGTGTTTCCCTCGTGTTTTTTTGCTACATACAATGACAGCCATGCTGCTCCAAACCATAGCTTCCAGTTGAGCACCTATCACAGCAGCGCCCGGTCACCCCAGGTTTACACTGGCACTGGCCTCCAAGTCGGCTGCAGCTTGACCCAACCGAGCCCTGGGGGTGACACTTGCAGGCTGTGGGGAACAAAGGAAGAGAGGTGGAGGTGAAGGAAGTGGCAGGGAAGCACCTTGCCTTGTTAGTTCACTTCTTTGTTTGAGACCCTAACCCTCCGCTCCCTCCACTTCTAAACGGGGATAACGGGCTCTGCCTCACGGGATTGCTGCGTGGATCAAAGGCAATATGGTCTGTGAAGTACTTAGAACAGTGTCTGGCTCGTAGAGTGCTCAGTAAACATTACTTAACAAATTAATAAAAGGCTTAAAATAAACTGTTTTCATAATTAATTATTCTAATGTAATTATTACTGTTAGTATTATTACTTCAATTCCTGATGTTCTGCACTGGTGTTGAAGTATACCTCCTAGTTTTTTTTATTTTTATTTTTTGAGACAGAGTCTCACTCTCTTGCCTGGGGCGAGTGCCGTGGTGTCAGCCTAGCTCACAGCAACCTCAAACTCCTGGGCTCAAGCAATCCTACTGCCTCAGCCTCCCCAGTAGCTGGGACTACAGGCATGCGCCACCATGCCCAGCTAATTTTTTCTATATATATTTTTAGCTGTCCAATTAATTTCTTTCTATTTTTTGGTAGAGACGGGGTCTCGCTCTTGCTCAGGCTGGTCTCGAACTCCCGAGCTCAGGACAATCCGCCTGCCTCGGCCTCCCAGAGTGCTAGGATTACAGGCGTGAGCCACTGTGCCTGGCCTCTCCTAGTTTTTGATTTCCCTTATTCCATATATTCATGAGGTGGATGGCACCCTGACTTCATAGCTCTGTCCTAATGAGCAAAGCATTTGCCTGGAACTCAGGAAGCCTAGGCTGTCACTGTAGCTGTCACTCTGTAGCAGTGCTTATCAACTGAGGGACAATTTTGGCTCCCTGGGGACATTCGACAAAGTTTGGAGACATTTTTGGATGTCACAACTCGGGTAGGGTGATAGATGGGGTTGCTACTAAACACCCTATGATGCATAGGGCAGGCCTCCATGACAAAGAATTATCCAGCTCAAAATCTCAATAGTGCCAAGGATGAGAAACCTTTCTCTATAGTGAAGTGAAATGGGCAAGTTACATAATGATTTGGGGTCCTAATATTGATAATCTCATTAATTAAATGAAGATTTTTGGATGAAAGAAGTTGTTTAGTGTTCCTTCCAGCCCCCAATTCTAGGATTCCAAATGAGTACTTTAGGACCATTGTTCCAACAATCTAGCATTCCAATGTTACCACAAGTCTGCTCTTTTATACATTTACCGAACCATGCACCATGATTCCAACATATCAGCATATTGCTCTGTGTATCTAATCATTGGGTGATGGATATTTTGGTTGTTGTTTGGGACGGATACTAAACTGAATCAATTTATGCACATTCCAAAAAGCATCTGTACAGATATCAGTGCTTCAGTAGAACCCATTAAACAGATACTCACCCACTGCGCCATTGTGTAGCTTGGCAGACATGCTGACCATAAGCCTTTCGCATGCACCGGGGAGCACTTGAGGTCCTGTTTCCGAGGCAATTTCAACACAGTTGTGCAGCTGATACTCATCTAAGTCCTGCTTGCTGCAGAAATTCTCCAATGAATTGATTTGGGGAATAAGGCCAAGCTTTTGAAATAATGAGAAAAGAAGACTTATGTTCAAACTATCTGCTGTTCGAGATTCTGGTTATATAAAAAAAATAGATCTATGAGAATAATGGTTCAAAGGAGAATTGATCCAATCCTTTAAATTGCTTAGGACTGTAGAGTTTTAAGATTTTCAACTTATTTGAGAAATCTTTAACTAAATATTTATATTAATTGACTTATGGCAAAGAAAATACAACAAGCCTTTATCTTTTTACTGTTATTATTATTATATTTTCATTTGCTAATAAATTTGTCTTAGCTTTGAAAGACTTTTAATTAGGCTTCTTCTGATAAATACAGAAATTAAGGCTTATACACTGCATCCCACAGTGTTACTGTGGCTCTAATTTCACAAAATTCTCGACATGTAAACAGTAGTGTTCTACATCAAACTAAACTGGTCTCTTGGACAGTCACAGCATAGATTAGCATATCAAAGGCTCTGAAAAGTCCTGCAAGAAAGATACCTTTTAAACTTAGTGTTTCTACACTTATTTAACCAGTTGATCCTATGTCCAAATAATACTTTCTAACACCCCATGAAACCAATATTTCACAGATGTACTTTTGGAATTGCTGGCTTAGGCCATATAGCTACTATGGGGACAAATGCATTATTATAAGCTTATTCTCAAATAAAAATTATTTAGAGTTTAATACCTATGTGAAGAAAAGCAGTTCAGGTATATTTTTTAAGAAGAGTTTATCTAAGTCATGACCTAATACTATTCGAAATGCTTATTAATGGCTTTGGAAGATAAAGTAGGGAATGTGTTGGCAAAGCATGCCGACCACATCAAGTTGGTCATTTTGAACACCTGGTATTATAAACAGCATTGAAAATAGGTTTTAATTTGGCAGGTCAAGTTAGGAGACTGAATCTGGCAGCACAGGTAAATCTCCCCTGGTCATCCTTTTGCTTTGTCCATCCTGAAGCTAGTTTCCATGGCCCTTTGCTTTAACCTTCCCCAGTCTTTCCCTAAGCGTCCTCTGACACTCCAAGCTGGTGGAATTGCAACCCTAGATGACTTCAGTTGACCCTTGAACAACACAAGGTTGAACTGTGCAGGTCCAGTTGTAGGCAGATTTTCTTCTGCCTCTGCCGCCCCTGACACAGCAAGACCAACCCCTCCTCTTCCTCCTCCTCCTCAGCCCACTCAACGTGCAGACGATGAGGATGAAGACCTTTATGATGATTCATTTCCACTAAATGAAAAGTAAATATATTTTCTCTTCCTTATGATTTTCTTAATGATGTTTTCTCTTTAGCTTGCTTTACCGTAAGAATACAGTATATAACACACATAACATGCAAAATATGTGTTTGTCGACTGTTTTTAACTTATTGGTAAGGCTTCTGATTGACCGTAGGCTATTAGGAGCTACATTTTGGGGGAGTCAAAAATTATACGTGGGTTTTCTTTTCAACTGATGGCAGGGGAAGGTCCCCCTCACGCCCACGTTGTTGAAGGGTCAGCCATATTCACGGTGGCCCCTGCTCCTCCAGCCTCTCACCCCATTCTCCCTGCCCTCTCAGCTATGTTGTTGCCTCCTACTCCCCTTACTACATAGAGAAAATAGACCCCAGCAAAGGGACTGGTGCCTCCTTTCTGCCTCCCAGACTCCAGTCTCACAGGAATTACCACCTGTCCTGGGCTCTTAGTGATTAAATGGAAGAGGTGTCCCACTGCTCTCTCCTCTGCCCTGCAGAAACTCTTCTGTGCACAATGCTTGCTTTCTTTGCTCTCTGCCTCTTAGCTGACGTTTAAATGGGCTTAAGTCTCTCCCATCTGCAACATCACCTCCTTGATCCCACACGTTCCTCCTGTTACCGCCCCCATCTCTCCCCCTTGACAGCCAAATTTCTTGAAAAATTATTTCTTTTTTTTTTTTTTTTTTGAGACAGAGTCTCACTCTTTTTGCCTGGGGCGAGTGCCGTGGCCTCAGCCTAGCTCACAGCAACCTCAAACTCCTGGGCTCAAGCAATCCTACTGTCTCAGCCTCCCGAGTAACTGGGAGTACAGGCATGCGCCACCATGCCCGGCTAATTTTTTTTTTCTATATATATATTTTTAGCTGTCCAATTAATTTCTTTCTATTTTTGGTAGAGACGGGGTCTCACTCTTGCTCAGGCTGGTTTTGAACTCCTGAGCTCAGAACGATCCGCCTGCTTTGGTCTCCCAGAGTGCTAGGATTACAGGCGTGAGCCACCGCGCCCGGCCTATGAAAAATTATTTCTTGCTGCCTCTTCTCCCGCTCGCTCTTCACATCAATACATTTGGCCCAACCCATCCCTGAATGTTGGGGTCCCTCGAGGGTCTCTCATCAGCCCCCTTCTTACTCTACGACTACCTCCTAGGGGACCTTGGCAACACCGTGCTGCCATCTGTAGGTGGAATTTACGTCTCCTGCGCACCTCTCCGTGGTGCATTCTGGATCTGCACTGAGCTAACTGCCTGCTGGCTGTCCCACAGGCTCCGCAAACCAAACATGCCCGAAACCCGCTTTCCTTTCTGTGCCACCCCCTGCCAAGCTGCTCAGTGGAGAAAACTGAGGGTGGTCATCTTTGACACCTGCCTCCTTGTCGTCAGCATTCGCCACCGAACCCACACCCCACCCACATCAAATCAGTCACAGACTGGGCAGTTCTACCTCTTAGACGTGTCTAGGAGGCGTTTATTGCTTTGTTCCCCCGCCGCTTCCTGAATTCAGGCCACCTGCGTTGCTACAGTGGCAGCCCCACAGATGTCCCAGCCTCCACTCTTGCACTCCCAATCAATTTTCTACACCATAGTCATGGTGATCCTTTTAAGTGCAGTTTGTTCAGATAATCCCCATCATAAAACTTTTCTGCGGCTTCCCATTGCCTTAGGATAAAATCTAAGCCGAGAGGATGCTCTCCTCTCCCCCCTCCCATCCTCTTAGGTCACTGGTTCTCAGTATGGGAGGCACCTCCCCTCTAGGGAACATTTTGGAAATTCGCGGGGGTGGCTTTAGTTGTCACAGTCATTGGGTGGTGTTCAGTACTGGCATTTAGCAGGTGGGAGTCAGAAATGTGAGACATTCTCACGAAACAGAATGTCCCCAACAGCTTTTGAATGTTTCATTGAACATCCATGAAGGAGAAAATCCTGTTCCCAATGGTCTGAGCTGGGAGCCTGACTTTATTTTTTTTTTTTAACATGTAAACATGTTTATAACACAGCTGCTTTCATGGCTCTCTCATAGATACTGATTCTACATCTAGGAGCGTCTTCCTGCTTCATTATACCTTCCGGTATATTCATGCCTGTGCATATACATAGTGAAGTCCAGATAATTTCTTTATTGATTACTTTCGATTTTTCCTCTGTATTAGTATTAGCACCTTACATTGATATTATTTGGAAGTCATATGTGCAGGTAGGCTGTGAATTTCATTTCAGGATAGCAAAGAATGTTAGAAAATATTTGTAATAAAAAGGGGAGGCCGGGGCAGATGAGGCTGAGAACCACTGCACGAGTCACACCGAGGTTTTGGGTCGGTCCCTGCCACGGCTCCCAGGACCTCTCACCGCACGCTGTCGCCACCTGCTTGACTGCATCCCCCCTTCAGAGAGTGAGCCACAGAGTGACAGGGATGGTGCATATCTTGTTAACGTCTATGCCTACTACCGTATCTAATTTATACTAAGCGCTTCATAAAAATTTGCTCAATAAAGAATATTTATATTTTTACTGTCATATCTTTAAGTTGATACTAAAAGGACTGCATTCTCCAAACACAAACCAAGTGGGGAGAGACGAAGAAGAAAGCCAGATGGGCTAGGGCTGGGGACGAGGGCAGCCAACCAGAGATTATTTACAGCTATTGGTCTGAGCTGGTTTGGAACTGGCCATTCGTGGAACTCAGCAGATGGACCAGATGACAAGAGTCCCTGTCAGCTATAGGATTTTGTAATGCATGACTCATTTCTTCTCCTAGAAACTTCTAAGTACTTTATGTTTATCAAGTGTAGCCCATTCCGGTTTCAAAAGAAGAGTGACAGTTTTATATTCTAGAATGCCTAATATACTTTTGACTCTAAACACAGTTTTATAGAAGCACATAGCATGTAATCCGGATGACTAAAAACAAATTTCAACCGCCTCACTATGCTTGCCAAACAAAAGGCGTTTGTGCAGAAAGAGCGCCCGTGGTTGAACAAAGGTTTCATTTGGTCTTCTCTGTCATATACTCTGGTCTTAGATGCAAGTATTAATCTGGCTGCAGAGGAGAATGAACTTTGAAAGGGCCAAGTCCCAAGCAGTCGAGTGTCCTATATCCCAGAGCAGCAAAAGTGGTGTGGCATTAATCACAACAGTCTGTAATAATGAAATGTGCAATGACTTTCTCCTACTGGACGTTTTGGGTTGGGGACTACAGTGGACACTGGAGGTGCCTGGCCTGGATCCTCTTTGGCAGGCTGGTGTACCCATCCTCCAGCTGCTGTGGCATTGGTTTCTAAAAGGCTCACAGCTGTCCCCTTCAGAAAACTGTACTCAGCCACTTGATCCAGGAGTTTATATACTCTCTGGGTGGGGGTGGGGTGTGCAGGTGATGGTAGTGATGAACCTGTAGCCAATGACTTTAGTGCATATAGGCCCACCCCTCTGCCTCCCTGTAGGTTCAACTCTGTGGTGCAAACCCTGCTCCAAGCTCCCTGCAGGGTTAGACTGAAGCCATGCTGCAGCGAGACCACATCCTTCCTTCCCCTGTCCTCTCCTGTTTCCCTCACTCCTCTTCTTGCAGGAACACACCCTCAATAAATCACATGCACCTGAGTCCCTGTCTCAGCTTCTGCTTTTAGGGAATCTGATCTAAAACAGGGGTCTGGGGCCTTTTCCAAGGTTTCTCACCATTCGCAAAGATCGGATTTCTCTCTTAATTTTTATTCAGGCTTCAGGGTTTTCCACAGCTATATGTAGGGAATGATTGCTTGAAAACTGATCAAATGGATACATTTAAAAATTAAGTTTAAATCATTTGTTTATTTCATCTATCAAACATCATTGTAATGATTTTATTTACCTGTCTGTCTTCTGCATCAGGCTGAGAATTCTCTGAGGACCCCAGGACCAGCACAGTGCCCGGCCTGTGTCCACTTAGTGAATAGGTGATGAATGGATAATTTGGACAGATGCATTTAAGTATCAAGTGATAGTCTTTGGAATTTATAAAGTTTAATAATATTTAGAATATGGATTTAAAATGAGAAGTATGTTGGTTCTTATACATTTGAGTTTCATGATTATTATAACATCCCTTAACGACCTAGGACTTTATTAGTTTCTTCACTAATTTCACTAGTTTCTGCACTATGAACCTTTCTTTACTTTGCCTGGGTTTCCAACTTTTAGCATTTTTTCCCCTAAATTAAACCTGTTGGATTTGATTTGCTTCCTTTTGCAACTCACTTGTTGGTTCGTGAGTGCAGTTCTATTTAAAGCTCCCCAGTGGAGAAGATGAGTTATTTGGATAGGGAAATCATGATAGTTAAATTTCCCATTTAAGAGTTTGTTTCTTTCTACTTCATTTCTGCCGTAATATGGTAGAACCTTACCTAAATTCTTACACAGCCCTCCATGTGCAGGATGTAGACCACCTTTGGTTAAGGTTGCCTGATAAAATGTGGCCATAAAGTGTCTGTGCAACTTTTCAACTCTGTGTTTTAGCTTGAAAAAAACCGTACATGATATGTAAGCAAACAGGCTTGGCTTGTTCCAATAAAATTTTGTTGGACTATAGTTTGCCAATTAAATCATGATATTAGGAGATTCTCACAAATATTCAAAAATGCAATTTTAACAAAGCAATTTGATTTTTATACATGAAATTACCCTTTAAAAATCCCCCACAATTCTATACAATTCTGTTTAAGGTGGGACAAAACTGGTAGTTTCATACTTTTCTGATGATCCTGAAAATTAATTGGGGAATGCTTTCTAGAAAATATTTTGACAAATTATTTCAAGAGCCATAAAGCCCTGATTAAAGTAAGGAATACATTTAAAAATATTTTAAAAATGTGTATCAAGTATACATGGTAGTAAAAACCAGAAGCAACTTACACGACCACAAATAGGGTAATAGATGAATAAGTTAAGTGAATTTACTGAGTGCCCCATCTTTGCCCAATGACAAGCCTGGGTCTGAAGGGCTGCACAGAGTGAGAGGTTTGTAAGGAATGCCTGTGGCCCAACTCTGGGGAAAGATGCTGAAAGAAGTCACTCTGGAAATATTTTGCATGGTTCCTAAAAATGATCAGAAGACTACATAAGTACCATAAGAAAATGCTTATGATAAAATGTGAAGCGAAAAAAATCCACATACGTAATTGTATGAGTACTCTGATTACAATGATACGAAATCATAGGATGTATACAATGGGAACTTTCAAAATGATAATAATTTAAGTGGTTGGGTTTCTATCCTAAACGCTCTATAATGGCAGCATGTTGCAATGGCTCAGAGCAGGGATCTGCAACCAGGCAGTGTGGCTCTCATGGCTGACTCACCAGCCCTGTGACCCTGCACTGCTCATTCATCACCTGTAACATCGTGATAGTACCTATATCACAGGGTAGCTGTGAAAATCAAATACTATGTAAAATATTTTGAACCATTACTGAGACATACTGTTGTATAAGATTTGCAATTGCTATTAGATGACTTTCGTAATTAAGCAAATACATTTATATTTTTCCAGAAACACTTCACCAGGGAGTCTAAAAGTAGAATTATAAGGGTGCTCAGTTGAGAACGAAGCATCCACAAAGCTCTGTGATACTTACAGAATCAACCAGGATGTGTGAATGAGCGTGGGACTCTCCTTCCAAAGGCTGGGAAAAATAGACATCGATGGAATATTGTACATCTGGTTCTAAACAGATGGGTGTGGGAAGGAGCATGATTCTGTATTAAGAGAAATAAAGCAAAAATTCAGTGACGAAAGTACAATCATATTACCTAAGTGGACATAGTACGTGGTAGCGTTCCCCTTGTGCCGTGAAGTGGGCGCCACTGTGGGGCCGAGGCCAGGTCTAGGTCTCGACCAGCACAGGTGGGTTGGCTGGATGGTGAATTCACACTTAGATCCTTAGTGGCTCTTCCATAAGATTGTGACAAATAGCAATGTCTTAGAAACTATTGGCCGTGGGTTGTCACGACAGCTCTGGGGAAAGGACGGAATAGACATCCTTCATTCTATCTGTCACACTGATATCAACGGCGTCTCTGCTTTGTTTTGCCACAAATCTCTGATGAGGCAGAGTGAGTGGCCTCAAAATCAGTAGCTTTTTACCTCGTAGACTCTCAGCTGTTAAGACTACTCAAGCTGAATATTTTATTCTTACTCTTAGAACGTTTTACTTTTTCGCATTTCCAAGCCACTTGGGGGACTGGAAAAGGAACATTCCTGATTTAGAGTCAGGATATCTGGGGTGGGATCCCGGTTCTGCTACCCACTGGCAATGAGACTCTGACAAGTCATTTACATAGTCTTCTTCTCAATTTCTTCTTCGCCTGCTGAGGGCAAAATCTACCTCACCAAGTTACGAAGATTAAATGTGATATTAAATATACAGCACAGTGCAGCATACAGTAAGTGCATAATAAATGTTATAGTCTTCTTCAACACTTCTCCTCTCCCACTTAGTTCCCAGATACAAATTACTGATGCATGAATGAAATCCCAAGAAACCTTCAGTGTTTGAGGTCAGGTCCCAGGCATACCTGGCAGCCGCTGGTAAGGCAAAAGACGGAGGCTTTGGCTGTGGAGTCTTGCGGGTGCAGGGCCCACTCCCTCCAGGGGGGTTAACCACGAGCTGGACCACCCAGTCACCTGCAGACTAGACAGGCACGACATGAAAGCACATCATCGTGAGGACGCAGGAAACTTTTTTGCACTCTCTCATATATACCTAATGGATAGGACATGAATAGAATTTGCAACCCACAGGCTGCTTGGAAAATAGAACTTTGGAGTTGAAAGAGGTCTCAGAGGTTCGCTCCTGGGCCCAACTCTCTGGTGTTTGAATTGTGATCCAGGTAGAAAGAACATTGTTTCTGGCTATAGCTATACTCACAGGCCTGGAAATATCCTAACCCTCCTTACAGGCCTAATTTTCAACCCCCGTCTCCCAAAGAGTTGATTAATTCATCATGTCCCAGATCACAGAATAATGATTTGGCATCATTCACTAAAGGATATATATATATACACACACATGTGTGCACACACACACAGATATATACACACACATAGAGATATGCTAATTAGCTATATTCTGGAAGCCTTACAATTTGGAAAAGCATTTTAAAGTTGTCAGGGATATACTCTCTCCACGGATAAAGTAATCTATTTTTTCTTTTTTAATGGCTTTCTTATATTCACCAAGTCAAAGTACATTGAGCTCCCTCGGCCTTTGATTTGTAAGTGAGAAATAGAGAATTATGTTATATTCAGAATTTCAAATATGGTCTCGAGCAGAGGTTCAGAGCCTCTAAGACCACACCCACCTCCAGCTACAGAAAACACTTTTCAAGGGAGCTGGTTGGTGGGTCTCAGATCACCAAAGAAAAGGTTAGGAACCACTGCTCTAGATCAAGCATTTTTCTAATTTGGTTTCTAGTCTGTCTTAGATATTCCTTGACAGGCGGGAGGCGGGAGGTGGGAGTGGGAGGTGGGGGGGGGGGCGGGGGGCATCTGCTTTTCGTCTTTCTCTTGTTGCAGGGCAAGATCCAAACGCAAGTAAATGCTTCTGCTGCGTCGTCTGTGAGTCTGACTCTCTGCACATGTGTTGGTTTATTAAATTTTTAGAAAAAAAGTCCCAGGAGGGCCGGATGCATGTTATTTTAGTTGTTTATTGTTCTTATACAAACATTCAGTCACCACTTCCTTCAACTTGGTACCTTAAATATACATAATAACTGCAGCTTTAGCGTCTCTCCCCAGGATCAAGCATGTGTGCATATGGCTCACTGTGTTGCCTCAATATCTCTAGCGAACCTTTTGGTTTATAATGCTCTCCAGATGTTCTACTTTTTGCACATCATTTTATGATGAACCTTTTCTAGCAAGGCTGAAATGAAAACATTTAGTTTGAGAATATATTTCGGTCAGTTTTTATCATCGAAGAAGGTGGAGTTCAGGGATACCTGGGCTTCATAGCGGATGGCAACAGTGAAGTCCATAGGAAAGGGAACGTTGCTGACAGCAAATCTCAAGCCAGCCCCAGGGAGAACCCTGGCAAATCCGGGTCCAGTCCATGTAACAGGGTTCCCAGGAATTGGCTCTCGTAAAACAGTGTGAACAGCAGGCCTCTGGCCAAAAGTCACCGAGCTCTACAATGGGAGAGGAATGTAAATAGCTTTGCCTACAGTCAAGGCCTAGAAGAATTCGGGAAAACAAAACAAACCACCCTAAAACCAAAAAAACCACCACCCTCCTCCCCACATTTCCTGGCGTGTATGTGATTCATCTGAGTCATGGATAAATTATTCCAACCAGGATATGGTCCAGAATCCAGCTGAGAATAATGTGCTGAAACTGCAGCTTTGGAACATATGTTACTGTATAGAATGACTGATTTGAAAGCAGTGTCACTAGAAGCCACTTTAAGTTTAAATACCCCATGTATTAATGAACTTGAGCAAATCCCACACTGACGACCTTGGGTGTTCTCAGATGTGATGGTGGGGTTCTGGCCAAAATATGGAAGGAAAAGAATAGTCCCAGGCCTACTTTACAGACTTTGCCTAATAGTGCATGACAATGAGAAAACCCACACAGATTTATTTTCTAGATATTTCTCCTATGCAAACATGAGAGAAATGCTCCTCTTCTATCTGCTTGGGGGCATATAAGTACAAACCTCCTAACACACTCGACTGATTAGAATCCCTGATGGTCTCTATACTGGACGTCAGCCTGAGGCCATCTGGACCCCGTAGATAATATCTCTTTAATTACTTTTGCATCTGCCTCTCCACGCTCAATAGCCTCCACTCAAATTCCTCCTCTAGTTTCTTTTGCCTGTGCTGCTGCAACAGTCTCTTGGCTCTGCTTGCCTCTCTCTCCCTGGTCCAATACATATTATGAATACATACCTCTGCCAACAAAGCAACTCAAACTCCTTCTAACTGCCAACAGAATAATGCCCAAGTAACTTAGCCTGGAGTTCAAGTTGCTCTATGATCCACACCAAACTGCCTTCATTTGATGTTCGTTTAGTAACAATTAAGTGCCAGCCTCTGAATTAGGAATGCAAGGATAAAAAGGATAGAGCCCCTGCCATAGAGGAGTTTAGAATCTTACATTAAAGAGAGAAATGTAAATAAGCAACTGTTCTACCGCATTTGGTTTTAATAGACAGGCATATGTAAAGTCATCCACATGTAATGTTTTCCAAACAGTTAAGACATACCCTCAAAATTGCAGTAGACACTCTACATTCCCATCCCAGATCCCCTTTACCTGGTGGGTGTACCCACTCCCCAGTTGCTATGTGCGTGGCTGCTAATAGTTCACAGTTGACCTTGCCCTGGAGAACTGCTCTCTCACATCTCCCGGACCCCCACACCCATCCATCAGGGAACTCACAGCCACTAACTAACTGATACGAGGGTATAAAAGGCTGGCCCTGTTGCCTCAAAGGGCAGGACGACTTGGCCTGCAGTTTATGCTCCTGAGCTCCTCTGAGGATCAATCCAAGGTTTGTTTTGCCTGAGACCACTTCTTACTCTGCCCTTTTTTCCTGTCTTGTTTCCTTCACTGTCTTAAAAGAGTATTCCTGAAGAACACTTCCTTAATAAATCACATGCAGCTGAATCTCATCTTAGGCTCTGCTTCTAGGACACCTGACCTGAAACAGTTGATACCAGTTTACCTAAAAGTAGATCCTAAGATGCAATTCTGGAGGTGGATAGTTTACTGTTCAGGTGGCAATGAGGACCCCGGTATGCAACATGTACTAACGATCCCTGGCATGCAGTAGTGGTGTGATTGCTAAAACGGTCACCTGTGGAGAACTGGTATAAGATAAAAGGGGAAGTGGAGGAAATACTGACGTGAGCAGTACTTCTGGCATTGAAAGATATGGGAGACATAGTAATTATAAGGACTGTGGAAATGAGTTGCTGTTGTTGAATGTCTTTGATGAAAGAAAATGACAGGCTCAGGATAATCAATCACCAATTTAAAGCAAAGTATGAGAATCAGAGGGCCTCTTTGGGGACATACATGCTCATTAAAGAGATGCTCATCTCCTTAAGGGCAGGAAGAGCTGAAGACTGGCCACAAGACTTAACTGTAAGAGTTGCAGAACTTCAGAGAAGGCCGAAGTATCAGCCTAGCTAAATTACCTATGCAAATATGCAGATTTCTCGTCCAGGCCCAGATTCTCTGATGTATTATCTCCAGGGTCAGGCCCTGGAATCTGCATCTTAAATAAACTCCCCAGGTAATACTTACGCACAGTGAGATTTGAGGATCACTGATCTGTGCCACAGGGATAAGGGGAGGGGTGTAGTGACTCATGCCCCGCTCTTCTCTTTCAGACGGACTTCAGATTGAGGAGAGCTACTTCCAGCACAGAGTCCAAGAAGGCTCCATGGGGATGTAGTGTGGGAGCAGAGGCGTGCTTCCTCACAGAGAAGCAGTGGGAGGCATGGATTCATGCACATGTGAACCTTGAGCCTCAGGTTCTCCTTAGCACTCTTAGACTACAGATTGAACCCATTTGCTCATATTGGAAAATAGAGCCACCATTTTACTTCTACCACATTGCAGACAATGTAAAAAACTCAAAGGATGCAGGAGGCTTATAAGAAAATGCATGTCTTCCTCGGGATCTGCCTGTGCTGCCCCACCTGACCACTTGCCCAATAATTAGGGTCAAGTCTCAGCATGTCAGCATGGGAAAGTACTGGATCTTTGAAAGGGATTATAACCAACGTTGCTGTAGGTTCTGGCTAACATGTACCACTAGCAACTGGGAGGGAATGGCTGGGTATGGATCCTGAGGAGCAGAATACGAAACTGAATAAGGGGGAGTTTGTAGATTTGGGGCCACTTGTGTTATAGGATTTGGTAGCCTCACAAGGCCCCTGGGAAATGGATCTAATATGTTACTTGAGTAACTATTGGAAGCTTGGCCCATAAGAAATGAAGCGGAAATGCCAGAACTGCTGTAGCAGGTTGTAGAGAGAATACAAGGCTCAAAGAAGTTGGGATGCTAGGACGGATCTTAGGAATAAGACCAGAAAACCCACCAGCTAACATGTTCCTGGTTGGGGAGGAGTGGAGTACACTCCATCCACCAAGACAGCAGGAATGAACTGGAGGGGACCACCAGCATCACTGAGAAGCTGGGTATGACTGTCCTCTGTGGGCTAGTACAAGGTGTACTATACACTATTAAATACTACAAAACTGACTTCCTTATTATCAATGTGGCTGCAGGAGTCTAGGCTATGAAAATCTGGGTAGTGGTGTTTAACTCTCGAAAACAAGATGGGTATAATTATTATACTAGACAGCAAGGCTGGAATGGCTGGAATGAGAGACAAGGGGGACTGACCCAGGAATCTTCTTTGGAGATGATTAATAGAACATGGTGTTCCTAGGAGCAAGACTGATGATCAGTCAACAAAAGTATTGTTTAATATATATAATCACAAGGGAGCAAGTATGAATCAGCAGAAGGCTGAGGTTAGCTGCACCAGTGGAAAGACATGATCTTTTGCCAAGTTTCTAGATCAGAGCCACTTCGCAGACCCAGAACCCCCTGACTGAATGAGAGGGGTCCCGGTGAGGAAGGGCTCTTCAACATCACAGCAAGTGTGATTTTCTTACTCATTCTTCAAAGAGATCTATGGTTATTTACTCAAGTAACTGTCTATTGGGGGAGGGGACAGATCCATATCTTTCAGTGTTAGTGGATACAGGATCTGAGTTGATGCGATAACCAGGTACCCAAGGTGCCATCAGAGTGCCCCTGTTAGAATAGGGGCGTATGCGGGTCAGGGAATAAATGGAGTGCTGGACCAGGTCCCTGTCAGAGTGAGTTCACTGGATTTACAGAACCACCTATTGATAATTTCCTTGAATTCCTGAATATATAATCGGAATGGACCTGCTTTGTAGTTAACATTGGTTCTTTGACCTGCAGGGTAAGAGCTCTTATAGTAGGAAAAGCCAAGTCAAAGCCTGTGAAATCAGCTCCCAAGCTACCCACCCCAAGCCACAATAGTACATAAAAAGCAATATTGCAAATTCGGGGCATCCTCAAAGTGCCACTCGCAAGACTTAAAGGGTGAAGAACTGGTGGTTCCCATCATATGTCCCTTTAATTCACCAGTCTTGTCCCTGAAAAAATTGATCAATGACTGGTAGATGGAAGTGAATTACCACAAATTTAACCAAGTTGTAGCCCCACTTGCAGCTGTTGTGCTAGATGGAGTATCTTTACTAGAGCAGATTAATACAGCCTATGGTACATGCTGTGCAGATATTGATGTGCAAAAATGTGTTCTTTTCCATACCTACAAGGAAAAAGAAACAGCAGCAGTTTGTATTTATTTGGGATTGGCAATAGTGTGTGTTCACAGTCTTGTTCCAGGGCAATGTTAATGCTCCTTCTCTCTGTCACAACATAGCCTAAAAGGATCTGAACCATCCAGATTTTCTACAAAATATCACACTAATCCCCTGTGTTGAGGGCTAGTGAAGTGGGTCCCTTTGCCCAAGGTGGTGTTATGTGGTCTCCCACAGGGAGAATCAGCACTCTGTGGCCTTGGCTGGCCCTACTTTGAGGGCTCAAGGTGTCTAATTCACAAAGGTAGGAAAACATAACATCTCCTCTGTGTGAGGGACTCACTTTGCGCGGAAGTTCAGCAGTGGTCATGTGAGTTTGGGATCCATTGCTCCTACACAAACAATACCACCTGGAAGATACTGACCTGAGAAGGCAATGGAATAGGGCCCCTTAAAGATGCAGCTGATGCATCAGCATCACTAGCTCAGAGATGGCACCCTATGGGATGGGGCAGCATTCTTCAGGATGTTATGTATTCCTTAAACCAATGGCCTTTGTGTGATGCTGTGTCCCAGCAGGTAGAACACGTGGGTTTGGGAACCAAGCAGGATTAGCCATGCCCACCATCACTCCCAGTGACCATGGGAATTTGGGCTTCTAGTCATTGCAACTTCAGGCTCTGTGGATCTACAGGTCTTGATTCTTGGATGAAGACAAAGAGTTCCACCAACCTTAAGGTTATGGCTGCTGCATGGTCATTTGGGTTCCTCATGCCAGGAGACCAGCAATCACAGGAAGGAAATACCACAACTGATGGGGGGACATGAGGAATATATACAGCACTGATGGATCCACTGGGGCATCTCCTATACCTGTGGCCTCGTAAGGGTATGGTAAGCAGGGGCTCCAAACCCTGAGGGCTGAAGGGATGGGTCATCTCACCCAGAAGTGCTAGTTGAGGATAAGAAGAATCTAGAATGGGTGGAGAGGTGGGAGGGAGACAGTATCAATCGTAGCCTTGGTGCCAACTGTAGCAGCTAGAGGTTATAACTTATCCTACTAATGTCCTTTTGTAAACTTCCCTAGGACTTAGGACCGATCAGAATCCTGGAGAAGCTGTGCCTGCGTGGAGTGAATTTAACATAAGAAGGAAATGCCAGGGCCAGCTGCGTGGCCATGCAACCCGCATAGTTGCCCGGGGCCCCATACTCAGAAGGGCTCTATGCTTGGTTTAATGCCTTGTTGTCACTCTCCTGAAATAATAATTTTACTTTGAACTTGTTCTTTAAGTCTCTTGAGACAATGGCACGCGCACATGAGAAGAGATATGCACATGTGTGTGTGTGCTTCCTTGTGGCCCCGTTACATACAGTGCACACAATGGCCCATGGACACAGAATTCCAGTGGACTTACTACGCACGAGAGTTCAGTGAGACTAAAAGTGGGGGACGTGCGTGACTAAGCAGAGGTGTCAACAGTACCAAGAAGCCGAGCTTTCTGTTTGAACCAGAACTTGCTTGGAATGCAGAAAAAAGACACGGGCATTCTAAGAAACATGAACAACCAAGGCACCCTACTGCATCCTTTCTTATTCATGTGACTTCCCTGTATTAGCCAACTATTTCTTCTGAAAACGATGACAAAAAGGAAAGAGAAAGACAGGGCAACCCACAGTTTCTTTTCCTTTCAATCCTTCTGTACTCATCAGTATGCTGAAGGTAAAGTGTTGATAGAACACATAGCAAGAGGTGAAATAAAAACAGTGGTGTTAGTTTTGTGCAGCCTTCCCATTGTTCTGGTGAGAACAAAAAACATATGTATGTATGACTACAAATCGACAATGTGGATAGGAATACAAATTTGGTAATTTCAGCAATTCCAATACTCTCAAGTTTGTAGTTACAATAGGCATTGCACAATACAAAGATGAAGGGTGAAATTCATGCTAATAATTTAAATTTTTAATATATTTTACACAGAATGAGATTAAATCAGCAAATAATAAAACACTATGACAGGTTGGGAGAAAGACCATGAAAGAAAGCAAAAAGCTTTATATTTTAGTGCTTTCAATGGCCCTTTCCCTGATTTTTGAAGAGGGGCCCTGTAGGTGGGTCTGAGCATGCACGGAGTGAGAGTTAGTAGATGGTGTTGGTCTGCAGCCGGGTCCCTGTTACTGGGCCAGGGCAACCATCTGCCAGCTCCTGGGACTGTTGGCTGCTAAGGCTCATGACTGCCCCCTTCTCTTGAGATTTGCCCTTGATTCATGAGAGCCACCTCACCTGGGAGGTCACCCACATCTGCCTTGGCAGCCTGCAACCAAGACTGACAGGGGAACACAGCAGGCGGCCCTTGTGCCTCAGCAGGGGACAGCTCTGTGGTGCGATTTAAGCTTTGGAGCTTCCCTGGAGGATGAGGCCCAAAGCGAGACTCTACCCCAGCCCTCATCCTTGCCTCATCTTTCCTCATTTCCTAGCCCGTTTCCCTCATGCCACCATAGGTTGTTCCTGATGTGCGCTCCCTCAATAAAACACACGCACCTGAATCACTGCTGTAATCTGCTTCTAGAAACTCAGCCTAAGACAGTGACTCTGCACACTTACACATGTGTGTGCACACACTTATGTAAGACTAAAAAAAAATTTCACACAAAATATCACATTATGTTTCTTTCTGTTGTACTAAACTGACCCACTCAATTGATTCCATGGTCTACGTACTGACTGGAATGACTCTCAGTTCGAATATTACTGCTCTACAGGACCCCAGAGATGGAAACAGTGAATGATGTTCAGATGTCGGGGTAGGGAATGTCAGAGAAAGACAAGTCTGAATTGAATCTTAAGGGATGAGTCAAAGTTTTCCAAATCAATAACACACGGGTGGAGATTTCAGGCAAGAGTTAGGAGAGTATGTAGTGTTAGAGCGGGGTTTCTCAAAGTGCTGTCATGAACCACTTGTATCAGATCATCTTGGGATGCTCAGCAAACAAGTAGATTTCTTAGCCAGGCTCAGATTCCCTGATGTGGCTTCTCCAGGGTCAGGTGCTGGGCTCTACATTTTCAACAAACCCACCAGGTGATACTTACGCACAAATTTGAGGATCACTGATCTGTGCCACAGGGATAAGAGGAGGGCAACTGTGACTCCTTCCCCAATCTGCTCTCTTAGGTGGAGTTCAGCTTGAGTAGAGCTACTTCCAGCCTAGAAAGTCAGGGAAGCCTTCATGGGGACGTGGCGTGGGCACAGGGATGTGACGTGGGCACAGAAAACAGCACAGCCGTGATGATGGCTGTGTGTGGACCATGCAGCAGGAACTCTGACCCTCTCAGCTGGAGGTATTTCTCCTTCATCTGAGGTCCATGTCACGTTATATGTGGCTTTTTTATTATTAACCCACCCTGCCATGAAGTAGTTGTTTGTGTTCAGGGCTCATTTCCTCCACAACAAGCTTAACGGTCTAAGGGTTTCTGTTTTCATTCATTCAACCATTTCACTCACTCAGGAAGGTCTCTTATGTGTAAGGAACTGTTTCAGGTGTTGGGTTTGTGAACAAGACACCAGGTGTGCTTTCCTTCGCTGCTCCAGCACAGCCTTTGTGCACATACACCAGGGAATGCTCAATAAAGATCTCAGTGTAACCGATGAATGAAGCAACGGACCAACGAACAAACATGCCTATGGCGGTCACGACTTTGAGTGAATAATAGTTGGATGGTCACAAGGTGTTCAGGACTCCTTGGGCACCTGAAGGCATTGGAAGCCAGGCCCTGGGGGGGTGGCATCATTCTGGCATTGACACCAGCACTGACCAACCTCCACTGCCTTGGGGTCCATGGCATGGCCACAGCATCATCGCCCGGGCCATCAAGCTTATCTTTTTCCCTCCAGTTAACAGTGGGGCCGTCCCTCAGCACTTCGCCTCTCCTCACTAAAATGGCTAGACATTGTGAATGCACAGTGCCCGACTCACCAACCCTGCAGAGCCCAGATTTCTAGAAATTTTTGTTTTGAAAAGAATTAAAGCTATTGAAGTCTTCCCCAGAGGCTCTAATTACCCTGAGCTGGCTCTTCCTCTCCCGCATTTCTATTCATGAGGGTAACAAGAGCTTACTGTGAGCGCTCACACAGGCCAGGCGGGTTCTAAGTGCGCTATGCAATCAATCACGGCGAGTCATTAATAAACGGTTTACCTCACTCTGCTCGCCTGCATGTAGGCTTTGCTTCTGGTTTCTCTTCAGTATTATGTTTCCTTTGTCAACTACGAAATCATTTCCTTGTTGCTGGAAATACACATCACATTTAGGCCAAGCTGTTGCTAATATCTTAAAAAGAAAAGAAAAGGCAGTTTAAGTATAACCATCAAAAGTATCAATTCCAGGTAATCATGATTCTCATTGGAAAGCTTCTGGAAGAAGTCATGCAGACAATTTATAATTTTTTGTTTTTTGTGAAAATGGGGAAATTTTTGGTGGTCCTAAGACCGCACGTTGGGTTTTCTTTTTAAAGGATAGTAGTAAAATCCTAAACTGGGAAAACATTCAATTCTTACATACTGGTTTCGTGGTGTTTAAGAAAGTATAAATGCCATGTTTAAATGTTGGATGTCAAGAAGGAAGTTGAAGAAAATCAACAACGGACATGGCATAGAAATTCAAAAAATTAGTCAACAGTGTAACTTTCGACACTCTCCAGCCCAGTTCTTAGTGTTCGTAGATTTTGGTCTTATAAGTTCTTGTGAGAGATTATTTCAGCATAGCCAAATTCCACCAGCCAAACTAAAGGAGGAGAAATCACATTCATGCAACTCTGATTTCCTAAAAACACTGGTTTTTATGGGCTTTTCTTTTTTATCATCCCCTTAGTCACTCGGTTGCCAACCCAGTGAAAATCTCCAGTTGTTCCGTTTCCCAGTTTTCACTGCATCCTGGGTATTGGTGTCTCCCTGGTCAATGGAAATACTGTTGGTTTTACAAAAAAGATTTTTAATTTTACAGGCACTCTAGTTGTTTGCCACGAGCTTGCAGCCTGGAGGTCAGCTGCAGCCTGCTTCAGGAACCTGGTTTATTTCAGCATTTACTATTCTGCCCCTCAGCCATGCTCTGTGCAGCTCCCAGGCCTCTCTGTGGTGAGGACCCTTTGGATGGGCTGTTCTAGGATAATGTCCCTGTGTCCTTTTCTTCCACCAATTGTGTTCACCTTGTAACACAAAATTACAAACTATTTCACTGATATTATGTAGAAAATATATTTTATGGACTTGGCATTTATATTAAATTCTATACCATCTTAAATTCAATCAATATTAGCTTGTTGTGACTTTAAACCACATTTTCTCTACAAGTTGTTCCTGAAAGAAGGTAAACCGGTGCTTGCCCAACCGCACAGGAATCACCTGGGGCTCTTGTTAAGATGCAGACCTGATTCAGTAGTCTAAGGGTAGGTCTGAGTGTCTAATGAGCTCCCAGGTGATTCAATATTGCTGGTCAGCAGACCGCATTTTGAGTAGCAAAGGTATACACTGCCTTTGGAAGAGCCACCAGGAAAGTTAATTGTAATTCGTCTTGGTTCTCCAATTACAGTATTAAAACGATTATTCATAAGATGCAGTCTTGGGTTTATGTTCCTTCCTGTTTCCATCTGCAACCTTTCTCTTCTCTCTGCTACCACCTCACTTAGATCCTTATCTGTTCCCGTCTAGACTATAGCAGACGGCTCTTCCCTCCCACCTGGGCTTCGCTTCTGTTAGATTAAGTTTGCATGAACACTGAGAACAGTCTTCTTCACATCATTCCATTCTCTTGCTCAGAAAGCTTCAGTGAGTTCTCATTCC
Organism: Indri indri; assembly: GCA_004363605.1. Classification (NCBI taxonomy): domain Eukaryota; kingdom Metazoa; phylum Chordata; class Mammalia; order Primates; family Indriidae; genus Indri; species Indri indri. The sequence goes on along the minus strand of RJWJ010014862.1, from coordinate 13,590 downwards.
CCGAAGAATAAAGTTTAGCCTCCTTAGTAGGAGAGTGTAATTTTATTTTCCAGTACTTCTTCCCTATTTAAACTCCCTGCTCTAGCTGTGAATATACCTGCATTGTTTCTCCTCTGAGCTGTTATTTATAAGACTTTGGCTAGACTGTCCTCTCATCTATTTCATCAGTCAGAATCCTACTGTTTTCAGGTCTCTGGCTACATTATTCTATCTCTGTGTTAAGCCCATTCATAAGGGATCACTCCTGGCTCTGAAATCCTAACACACTTATTGACTCTCCTTATCATACGGCACTGCTCCATCCTCTGCCATCTTGAGCTACGTAAATGTACTAGCTATAGTAAAAACTCCCGGGACCAGGACCCTAACTAATCCCTTGCTATACGGCCCTTAGTCTGGAACAAATGGGTAGGCAACATTTTAATGGGTTAAGGGTAAGAGTTTTGAAACCAGGTGCACCTGGGTTTCCCCCGCTCCCCCCCACCACCATCCACCAGGTGTATGACTTTGGGCAAATCACTTAACCTTGCTAAAGTTTTCCTTCATCTGGAAATTAGGAATGATAATACTTAGATTGTTTGGAGAGTTAAATGAGATAATGTATATAAGGTGTGAATTGCAGAGCATTAAATAAATGAAATAATAACACTACAGCAGCAGTGATAGCATAGAAAGCATGCCAAAAAATTGTTAAATGAATGTGCAAATAATTAAATTTTCCTACATCTTTTCTAACACAATTAATGTCTTAAGCAGAGGAAGAAAATTATTCACATTATTGCATTTTAAGCATTCAATATCAATCCCACCTTGAATTTCCTTTCTTTTGTCATAGGTCTTATTTTCCAATCTTTTAAGAACATTTAACTTGCCCTTTAAACCTATTCTGTATCCTCGATATTTTTCTTTAAGCCATGGAGGGAGTAATAAGGATTCATGTCATGAGGGACATGACCTGCTAACAAATGAAACCGGCATTGTTGCAGACACTCGACTTGTAACCCCTGGTTCAGAGCTGCGTTAGCGTACTCAGTATTTTCCTATTTAATTGATAACAGGATAAACGTTCCTTCAGGGTGTGCTGTGTGCTGGGTGCTGCACCACACAGCTACACTGAATACATGTTAAGTAACAGTTCTTCTATTTTAGAAAATTATGGGCTTTTTTGGGTATTTTCTTATCTAAAAAATGGGAACTAGTTATGGCCTAAGATACGACTACCAAAATTCCTTTCCAGAAGTTATCTTTTTGGCCACCATCACAAAGATGCAATATTAAAGACCATGAAGAAGAATCCGAACATAGGATTGCTTCATTTTGATTCCACCCACTGCAGGTGTACGTCTAAGTAGGGACGGCGAAAGTCTCATGTTCTTGCCTCAATTTCAATCAGTAAAAGACCAAATTCCAAGCCTCCTAAGGGGCATTTTCATTCCTCTCCACCAACACTGTCCAGAAAGGAAAGAGATTCCAGGAACAACTGGGTCACAGGAACCTGGAATGGGTTCCCCTGTTTTCTTTATCTATCCAAATCCTATCTTTAGAATAGATTTTCATGTGCTTTTTCTCCTTAAAGACCTTTACCTTGACTTACATTTCTCTTGCCATATTCCTGTCTGTGGCTGGAGTCACACTCTTGAGAACCTACCTTGTATACCTTATTCATTCATTCATTAGCAAATATCTATAATACTCCTACTACATGTTAGGCACACTGTGCTAGGCTCTAGTGCAACAATGATGAATGCTGTATACATTCCCCTCCCCCCCCTTTTATAGCTTATAGTGTTATGAGGGAGACAGAAAAGTAGAGGTTCAATAAACACACTTTAGGGCCAGGCACAGTGGCTCATGCCTCTAATCTTAGCACTTTGGGAGCACAAAATGGGAAGACCACTTCAGGCCAGGAGTTCAAGCCCAGCCTGGGCAACATAGCAAGACCCACATCTCTATAAAAAATAAAAAAATTATCTGGGCATGGTGAGCATGTGCCTGTAGTCCCAGCTATTTGGGAGGTTGAGTTGGGAGAGTCACTTGAAGCCTAGGAATTCTAGGCTGCAGTGAGCTATGATCATAACACGGCACTCCAGCCTGGGCAACAGAGTGAGATCCTGTCTCCAAAAAACAACAACATTTTATCTGTTTTATCTGATGGTTACACTGAAAAGGCAAGAGTCAACTCTTTCATCACAATTTGATCAAATCTACATATATGGCCAGGCTCTGTGCTAGAACTGGGGTACAAAGAAAGAAAACAGACTTTTCTCTCAAGTATTTACATAATCTGCAGTTGCAAGACACAACAAACTCTACTGTGATCTGCGTCTGTGGGCAAAAGCACTCTTTTCTAGGTATTTTAACCACGATCTCAAGTGTTGCTGTATATATTTACTGATGTGCCATCAGACGAAGTCTGCAGACAGATTAAATGAAATACGCACCAAAGGCGCAAGTCCTTGGAGTGGGGTGGCTTCCTCTGCCTCGTAGAGATAGAAATTCAAAGGAGCAAAGAAGTACCCAGGGGCTGGTTCGGTGCAGCTGCGGCCAACAATGTGTGGGCGGCATTCACACTGCCCATCCTTCGGTGAGCACCTGAGGAAAAAACGATCCATCACGAAAAAATGTAGAGGGGGGTGAGTGTAAAATGAGTGTGTGGGGGTGCTGGGCTAATGCCCCCTGAGTTTGGACCAATTCTTGGAATTGATTGATCAATAGTCCTGGGAGGACACAGAGCAGCCGTGGGCTCAACAACACTGATCTTGAAAACGAATCCAGGCAGCCACTTCTTTCCCCGGTGGCTCTCTGGTTCTGTTTTAAAATCTGGGAAAAGAAGAGCATTAGGATCTCTCTTTACAGGATGACAAAGAGCTGGTGTTTTTGGCAGGTCAAGTCACGTGTGTCCAGGCATCTATCCCAGCAGCTCGTGGGGATACCCAGGCAAGAAGATTGTCTACCTCACCCTTGAAAATATCTGAATTAAAAGAAATCAATGCAGTTGTGGTTAACACCTTGAGATATTTGCTTGTCATGGAATAAAATTCTTCACTTGTGACTATGAGCATATTAGAATAAAATGTGCTTTTATGTGAAAATAAGGACTATTTCTATAGAATTTCATCATTCACTTTACTGACTTACATGTTAGAATAAGCACCTCCAATGTCACAGTCACAGGAAGAACACCCATGGACATGATTTCCCAGGCCCCAGTATCCAACCTGCAGAGAAAAAAGGCTCAGTTGATTCCAGCTATAAAGATACTTGCTGCTCTGTAGTGTAATATTATAATTACTACAACACAATTGCCACATATCACATAGCTAAACGGCCTGAACAATCACAGAGCAGCCTTCCTTGACTGCACACTTGGTGAATGATCTCCATGGACTCATCTCCCAGCTCCAGAACTTGAAGTAAAAGGGACAGGCAGGTTGTCCATGTATCAAGTGTCCAGTGGAAATGGAATGGAATCCACACGATTCCTCTAATAGCATCAGTTTATGCTCAAGCTGGGTCACTGAGTACTTCCTGGAGAAGTTCTTCTACCAGCCTATTTGCAAGTGCTTTAATAAAACTGATAGGTCCCCTTACCACAACAATCCCCGGGGATTTTACGGACACAATTCTGAAGTTTGGAGGTAGAAAAATCAATCAAGCTGATTTGGAGATATGTGAATGTCACCATTTAGTAGAGTCATTTGTTTGTGAGAGTCAGTTGTTTTGGCGGAATGGGAACCCGTGTGACAGAGTCAACTCTGTTGTTGAAGACTTTTTCATCATTGCAACGTCTTGACCTTTATTCAATTTAAACAGCTGGTGAGATACGAACAGCTATTTTTTGAGTCTGATGATATTTAGTATAGAATACTCAGAAAAATACTTCCCCTTCCAATCTTAATTTAACCTGCTCTGCTAAAATTAAGACTCTTGTTTGAAATGGTCTCGTTAAGTATCCATATCCTTTTGTTATCCTGGCAAAATTCTATGTTCAGTTTTACTCAGAAAGATTTATTTTAAACATTAAACATTAATGTCTTTGGACACAATGCAACAAAGGACTTTTGATATTTTTCCCAAAACCAAACTTCAGTTTAAGGAAAAAAAAAAAAAGGGGACATGAACTGCTTCCCTCGGGATGTGGCTGTGAAAACCCCTCTAGGCCGCGGTCTGCTGTCGTGTTGGCCACCTCAGCCCAGACCCAGGGCAGCATCGGATGCATGTGGATATGGAGCACCTCGTGGGTGCCTGGGCCTAGCTAGGGTGGACAGTTCCCCACGGGACGGCCCCTGGTGGCTATTTCCCTCCTGCAAGTAAAATTGAGTTTGCATCGCACACATAACAGTCAACCAGCCAGCGAAAAAAGTCAGCCTGGGCCGAAGGCTTGTCTGGAATTTTCTGACTTGCTATCTTTGTTGATTCTGTGACCAACGATGCACCCTTCCTTGTGTGACACACCTATGGTCATAGAGATTGGTGTGGCCAACCTTCCTCTTTTATGTGAAACTATTCGATTCCCTCACCTGTCTTACAGAGTCCCTTCTTCATATGTCCTTCCTGCCTTCTTTTCCCCACCTTCTCTGTCCCAACCTGTTTTTAGCAAAATGACTTAAAATATTAGCACAAAACTATGTCCTCATAGGCATATGTTTCTTATTTATCAGCTATATTTCTTTAGACACATCAAGGTCACTGTTCTTTTATTTTTTTCTTTCTAAAATGTCATGGTGGGCTGCCAAGATTGGAGAACAAAGAAAAGAGTTGGGTTTGAGCTCCCCCATTGCATGACATGTTTCTTTTGGAGTGAAATGGTTTCATTTTACTAATTTTAGAACATACATGCTCGTGTGTTTAGTGAAGTCTGTGAAAAATCCAAGAGTTTATTTCCCACAGGAATCTGAAATACATTTAAACCTAAGTTGTTTTTTTTTTTTTTTAAGAGCTCATCCAAAATATTTTTTAAGCAGGGAAAGATAGGGGATTGTGTATAAGAGACAGAAGAAAGGCCCCATGGTCTGGTGTGCCAAAAAAGTGGGCAGATGAATGCTCTTCTATTCCACTGCTTGGCACTTTCAGGAAAACAATGGGTCAGCCCATTGACATCTGTGCCTGGGTTGGTTCAGTCCAAGTCAGTGCTGTGCTGGTAAATGTTTAATAGCCAGCTCTCTGTGGGGGCAGAGGGGCGGGGGGAGGCTGATGTATAATGTTTGCCCATTTCTGTAGTTAAATACTCACACCACGGGAGTACTGAAATACAATAGAACAAGGAAAGAGATTAACAAGGCCAAGTCTCTTCTATGCAATGGCCATAGACATCACTTTATAAAAGGAAAATTGCAGGCAAATACGTACAGCGCATTCATCGCAGCGTGGCCCAGTGGCATATGACTGGCACAAGCATTGGCCTGTATCCACATCACAGGTCGAGAGTGGCAGACTCCCAAGGGGGTTACAGTTGCAGGCTGAAAGCACAGCATATGCAGTTATTCTCATTCTTAATTCCTCCAGTCTTGTGAATGCCCTTAATAGCTCATGCCACACAAAAAGCATAGCCACAATAACACAGAACCGCCTGCCCCTGCCAGGTTCATTGTCTGCCTGGCTGCATGATTATTGCACCGCCTGTAACCTTGCACAGGAAATCCTGTGCCAGACACTTCCAGAGCCTGATTTAGTTCTACTGGATGGCAATTAGGAGGAGACAAGTAAGTAGGAAGTTGTGCAAGCTGGAATACTGGCACAGTTATCCTGAGTGATGCTGACCAGGTTGTGTCACTCTGGGGCAAGAACATCCGAGTGTCACAGTTATTATTGATGGCTCCTTTTTTGGCAGATGCATCTGTCATTCCTCTTTCTTTTTTCTCTCTTACTGCTTTGTTAACTGTTTCTCTTCATTCTCCCCCTCCTTTTTCTCCTCTGAGTCCTGCTTGCATTGTCTAAGAAGCTGTGCTACCAGAGCCGGGTATACTCTTCCCCTGCAGGAAAGCCAATGTTCATGGACACAGCTCAAATGTCCATCAACTGATGACTGAACAAATGAAATGTGGTATATCTATGCAATGGAATATTATTCAGCAATAAAAAGTGAAGTACTTATACAAGCTACCACATGGGTGAACCTCAAGAACATTATGTTAAGTGAAACAAGCCAGTCATGAAAGACCTCATAGGATTCTATTTGTATGAAATGTCCATAATAGGAAAATCTATAGTGACAGAAAATAGAACAGTGTTTGCCTAGGGCTGGAAGAATGGTATACAGGGAGGAGGTAGCTAAAAGGGTATGGGGTTTCTTTTTTTTTATTTTTGAAAAAGTAAAATTTATCATCTTAACCATTTTTAAATGTACAGTTCAGTTGTGTTAAGTACATTCACACTGCTGTGCAAGCAATCTCTGAAACTCTTTTCATCTTGCACAACTGAAACTGTGCTCATTAAACAATAACTCTCCATTCCTCTTTCCTCCAAGTCCTGGCAACCACCATTCTACTTTCTGTCTCTATGATTTTGACTACTCTAGGTACCTCAAATAAGTGGAATTATATAGCATTTATCTTTTTGTGACTGGCTTCTTTCACTCAGCATAATATCCTTCATGGTCATCCATGTTGAAGCATGTGTCAGAATTTCCTTCAAGACTGAATAATATTTCATTGTATATATAGACCACATTTTGCTTATCTATGACCCACCAGTGGACACTCGGTTACTTCCACCTTTTGGCCATTGTCAGTGCTGCTGCTATAGATATGGGTGTACAAATATCTCTTCAAAACCCTGCTTTCAGTTCTTTGGGGCATATACCCAGAAGAGGGGTTTCTTTTTTGTGGTGAGAAAAATATTCTAAAATTGTGGTGATGGTTACACAACTTTTAACATACTAAAAATCATTGAATTGCATACTTTAAAGGGTCAATTGTATAGTACATGAATTATATCTCAATAAAGCTGTTACAAACACACACAAAATAATGTTAGCCTGTTCTTGGAGGACATTGGGTTAGTCAGCGAACCAGGAAGATGTGTGGAGTGTTGAAAGGTGTGATGGGAAATTGGTTTGACTATATAATTCATTCTCATATTTCATTTTGCCAACAAATCTAAGAACATTTTATTACAGGAAGATTCAGCCTGATGCTCTCTAAACGTGCAAATAATCCAGACTTTCTTACATAGGCAAACATATGGAGCATGATCCTGTGACCGAATGGAAATTATTTACTCAGATTCCCTGAGGAATCTGCAGCTCTATGAGGCCCCAAGCAGCTCTGAAATTCTGTGATTCTACAGCCAAGGGTCTGCCTATTTGGCCTCGGAAAACTGCTGAGGCTTTTTTCTATTTCCCCTTCACCCCTCCCCTCCCCTTGCCTCTTTTAACTTTTTTCTTTTCTTTGTCAGACACCATATGGACCAATACTAGGAGGGGTGTGAGAAGAAAGGGAAAAAGTAATTAAAAAAAATAAAAAGAAAAGAAATCACCACTTGAAAATTGCCTAAGAAGACATCAATCTTGCAGAAATGCATAATGTAACTCAATGAATTTGTATGTAGAGTCCTAGTGGGGGCCATTTTTCTAAAGGTTTCACAACTTGGCATTATATTTCTTGGCACTTTCCTCTGTGTTTGTTCCAGGGGGGATATGTGAACACCCCCTGCTGGTCCTTTTATGATAAACTCAGCAAACCAAGGAGCAAAGTTCTCTACTAAGTTCCTAAAATTTGCAGAAGTTACTGTATCACTTTTTAAAACCCAGAGGATTATAGGGGACTCTTATGCATTTACAATTACCCAATTCTAGGGCTGACGGAGACAACCCCAAGATCTAAAATGTATCAGGGTTGGTGGCCCAGCCCCTGTGGACTTACGCTGACAGCCCAGGGGGTCGGTGGCGCTCAGGCCATAGTGGTTGGGCTTGCACTGGTCACAGTTGGCTCCTTCCACGTTCTCCTTACACAAGCACTTGCCGGCCACAGATCCCACTGCAGGGTCAGAGTGGCTCACACAAATGCCTCCAGATATGGTCCCATCAGGGTCACATTCGCAAGCTGGGAACACAGACATGTATTGTCTCAGTTAGTTGCAAATCGTGGGAAGCCTGAAATATAAGCATAGCATTTTACCCACACTATAACTTTCTTACTTTGTTTAAAAAATTAAATATGTTTAAATAATTAGACCAACAGGCAAGGGCTGTTTGGAAATGTATCCCAGATCTCTGGCCTTGGAAAATGTTGAATACTTCCACACATATGTATCTTAAAAGACTTGCAAATGATTCAAAAGTCAGAGGACCAGAGGGAGACTGCTACTATGAAAACTGGATGTTAGGAATAGAATGATTCTTTTGGGGATGATGAAATGTTTTGGAACTAGGTAGATGTGGTGGTTGCAAGACATTGTGCCAGTGAATTGTTGTTCATTTTTAAATGGTTAATTTTTATATGAATTTCACCTAAAAAATAGATTGAACAAAAGAAAAAGACTCTAAAGGTGAAAATAAGGCCAAGAAACAAGAGTGGGATGTTGTAATAACATATTTATATCATTACAAGGGACATGAGAAAGAAAGAGAAATCACGGAAAATGTCTACCAAAGCTCTGAAACGTAGTTAAAAGGGAAGTCTTTCCTTCTCTACCATAGAGAAACATGTCACCAGGAAAGTGACATTCTTTTTGATCCTTCCTGGAAGGAACACCTACAAGAAAGAAAGGGAGGTATTCATATCCTTGTTCTCTTTTTGGAAATCTGCAGGTGGGATAAAAAGCCTGGATGAAGAGATTCTGAAAAGTGGAATCAACAGTCACCTGGAGCAGAGGAGCAACAAAAGTGGCACCCCCCCCCCTTTTTTTAAAAGTTGAAATTTGAACACCTCACGGATGGTACGTCATATGAAAAAGAATACTGACAGTAAGACTGATTCCAGAGGGTAGGACAAGGACTAGAGTGTAGAAGTTACAAAAAGTAGCACTTGATCAAGGATGAGGAAGAACTCTCTAACAGCGAGGGCTGCCCAATACGGCAGTGAACCCCTCATCGTTGGAGGTACCCGCTAGATGCTGAAATGGTACTTGTGGCTTTGACATAGAGGACAAGTGTGCTTGTGGGCATTAGATATTCACCAAGGTCTCTCGTACCTTTGTGGTACTGTGTTTCCAAGGGATTCTACTTTTAAGAAATGCAATAAACATAAAAAATTAATATCCTGATTTTAAGGAACAATCATGTTCACAATTATACACGTTTGCTTTGGATTACTAAAAACAAAACTCTCAAGTCTAAAACTATGTCAATATAACAGCCATTTAGGTTAGTGAGTTTAGTGGAAAAAATCCAGTCTAACCAGTTGTTTGGAGTCATTGAAGCCAACGGGCTTAGCTGTCTGACAGAATCTTTCAAGTTTCAATTGCTTGTTACTGGTTTGTGACCGGTGATAAAATCTTACTATGGAAAAACAGCATTGGGTTCTGTTTAGTTTGGAAAAACCACAATTTGCTTCTAATTAAATCCAGTTGCTTCTAGAAAGAAGGGAATAAGCTGGATTCATTTTAGAAGTTGCCAAAAGGAAAAAGCTCAGCTTTATTTTGGAGATATTCCAAAGGATCAGCATTGAGTCCCAGAGTACAATTTAATTATGCACAGAAGTATCCTCTGGGAAAGGGATGTGAGAGGGTAGACAGTAACTTTACTTGGAAATAAGTAAAAGTAAACTTATGTAAGGCCTTTAGAAGTCCAATAAAACCTATGTCACAGCCTTTGGAAGTCCAATAAAACCTCTTGCTGTCACATAATTTAGTTCTAGCAAACTTCATTATCAGTGGTTGAGTCTACCAAATCTTTGTTTTTCTGTATCAAATTTAACTGTGTTAATTGTAGAAAACCTCAAATTAGTTAACTCTTATGCCTGGAATTTGTTTATGTAAATATTTAGGTTCAAACAAGGACAACTTAGAGAAAATTTACACGAGAATGCTAATCAATCTTCTTAATACACATCATCTGTATACACAGACATAAACACGTGCTTAGGTAACCTGGAGGAAACTGGGGAGCCTTGTGACCAGAGTTTGTTGCAAGCGCCTCATCTGCCTTTTATGGAAAAATTCCTTGTTTACAAAGAATGACTTCTTTTTCTAAATTTTGTTTTGTTTTGTTTTTGTTTTAAAAATTTTCTTTTATTTTCTAGAATGACTTCTTAATTTCATATCAGGTATACAAGTTTTCTTTCCTTGGTTTCTTTCAAAAGCACTATCAAGTTAATACTAAGTTGTTCTTAAGGAAAAAGACTGGTTGATTTGTTCAAAATATTTGGTTTATTATTTCTAAATCTCTTTCCGGATTCCTAGATTATCTGTTTCAAAACACTGTATCTTCCTCACTGTACCCAAGAGAGCAATTTCAACGTCTCTTGTAAATTCATAGCTTTTAAAACAATAAAAGGTGTTGGCCAGTGAGTGGCGGCTCATGCCTGTAATTTCAGCACTTTGGGAGGCGGAAGTGGGAGGATGGCTTGAGGCAAGGGGTTCAAAGAGCAGCCTGATTTTATTAATCCAATGGAAGAATAGGCACCACATGTGCTCTCCATCGAATTGGCACTAATGGATCAATACTATGGTGCTCACACATTAGTAATATTCTTCAGGGATTGGGGGATTGAGGGTGGGTAAACTCACAACTCATGGATGCGGTAAGCATGGTAGGGGGGAAAAGGCACACCCCAAATCATGGTTTGGGTGTGGCAAAGTCATAACATGAAACCAAAACGTTTGTACCCCCGTAATATTCTCGAATAAATAAATTTAAAAAAGATCAGCCTGAGCAAAATATTGAGACCCTGTCTCTACAAAAAATAAATTAAAAAAAAATTATCTGGGCATGGTGGTGTGTTATCTGTAGTTCCAGCTACTGGGGAGGCCAAGGCAGGAGGATTGCTTGAGCCCAGGAATTTGACATTGCAGTGAGCTATGATTGTACCACTGCACTCCAGCCTGGGCAACAGAGAGAGCAAGATCCTGTCTCTAAAAAACAAACAAACAAAAAACAATCAAAAAAGAACAAAAGGTGTGTATGATTACAGATTCTGGTAAAAATTGGAAGAGAGGAAATTGCTCTAAAGAAACATATAAGAACTGGATTCTCAGAAAATATCAATTTTGAAGTCATGTAAGATAAATTTTATGAAATTAGATATCTCCTGAATAATCTGAGCAAAAACACCTCATTGATGCTTTTTCTATATTGTAATCATTTAAAATTTGAAATCTAGGACATTGAATGTGTTCAGATGGCACTGAATTACTTTTGTATAAGACTTCATTTCATGTGTCATGATTACGTGAAATTTCAAGTTACGTTTTTTATAGCAGACACCCTCCCATTCCACTTTAACATTATGTTGATGATACAGCCTAAGAGGCAGGATCCGGGTATTAGGGTAATCAGTCCTCCACGGCTGCTGGGTGCCGACTGTACAAAGCCCTGCCTGTTCCTTCCTCAGGCTGTTTCTCAGGGTTGTGTTTGCAGCAAGCAACCTTGAGACATGAGGTAACGTCTGAGGTAACATCTTCCCCCAGACAGAAGCAGGCTGGCTTCCACTCACTATAAGGCAATGGATGAACCCCCCGAGCTTAGTGTTCTCCGCTAAAAATCACTAGGCATACAGTATCCACATGGTATACTTTGTGTTGCCACCTTTGGGACTTGGGGACATGGGAACCCAGGACAATACAATGATCTTGTTGCTTGCTATGCCATAAGTTATAAAGTCCTTTGTTTTTGGCCCAGGAGTTTCGCATCTTCTGCCAGTATCTATGAAACAATAACAGGCTAACTTCTTAGTTTGCAAGTAGAATATGATCTTAGACCCAGTTACTGACACTGGGTATTTGAAATTAGATTGGAGTATTTATCTGGGCAATAACGTACAGCAGTGATGGGACTAGAGTGAGCTAGCAAGGTGCCCTGGGCACAAAATTTAAGGAGGTACTCACTCTCAGGTTCGTACAAGTGGCAAGTGTCAGCTTTGCACTTTCATGACCCTGACAGTGAGTGAGTCCTTAAATTTTGGGACCTAAGTACTCTCCTCGCCTCACTCTAGTCCCAGTCCTGAAGGGAAATGCAAATTAAAACAATGATGAGATACCATTTCATTAGTAAAAATGAAAATGTAATAAAACCAAGATGAGCAAAAATTGAAGTTTGACAAAACCAAGTGTTAACAAGGATATAGAGCCATAGGAACTCTCATACACTATTGGTGTGAGTGGTAATCAGCATGCCCACTTAGGGAACAATTTAGCATTATCTAATCAATTCAAAGAAATCCATACTCCACGGCCTAGAAATTATACTCCTAGGTATATCTCTTAGGGACAGTTTTTGCACATGTACCCAAGGTCACATATACAAGAATGTTTATTGTAGCATCAGAAGAAAAAGGACAAATAAATGTTGTCATATTTATAGGAAGGAATTCTATACAGAAATTTAAATGGAAGAATTAGGGCTACCTGATATGGACAAATCTCAAAAATATAAAGTTGCGTGAAATACCCAAGTTGCTGAAGGATACATACAACACGGTATCATTTATCTAAAGTTTGAAAACATGCTAACATATAATGTTTTGAATAAAAACACATGTGAAAAATGTAAAAACAAGCATGGTAATGATACATGCCAAATATATGAGAGCATTTACTCTTAACAAGAAGAGTAGGGACAGAGGTGCCCCTGCTACATTAATAGTGCCTGTCTTGTTTTATTAAAGAAAGTCCTAAGATATTAAGTTTTAACAAAGCTGGTGGTGGATGTAAGGGTCTTTATTACATTGTTCTCTATTATTTTGTATATGGTTAAAATATTTCATTTTTAAAAGTTTAGATTAAAAATGAAAGATTTTTAAAGGCTGATTGATTGATTGCAAGGTTAATAGGTCACTCATCTTAACAGCAAAATTCAATGGTCTACGGCCAGTCAAATGTTTTAGCCAATCTCACTACTTTAGTCACTTCTCCGGGCTGACTTCCATGATACCCAGGATGTCTGTGGCATCTTCTGAAAGCATCCGCCCCTCCTGGTGGAATCCAGAATGATTTCCCGATTCCCCAGTATCAGCCACTACCGCCACACTAGCAGGACAGACGGACGTGGAGGATTTGGATCAGCTTGCAGGAAGAAGAGCTCTGACAGCTGAAGTGTTTGCAATCCTCCGCTCCCGCAAAGAGTTTGGAGATGCTGTTAAGCGGAGTGGGGGGCAGCTAAGTGAGACCCTACTGTGATCTGCCCAGACCAAGGACAGGATCGCTGCAGGGGACTTACGGATGCACGCGTAGGGATCCGAGATGGCCTTGAGGGGGTCCCTGTAGAAGAGCGGCCTGCAGCGGTCGCAGTGCTGCCCCTCGGTGTTGTGCCGGCAGTCTTCGCACACGCCCCCGCTGCGGCCGCCGCTCGCCAGGTACGCGGTCGTGTCGAAGTGACAGCGGTCAGAGTGGCCGTTACAGCTACACGCTGCGAAAGGAGAGGAGAGTTACCGAGAGGTGTGCCCAGGCCTCAGGACCGCTGGTCACGCATCTGCTCATCTTCCGCGACCTCCC
>RJWJ010014861.1:0-37047 GCA_004363605.1 Indri indri | reverse complement strand
CTCTGAGCTTCATCTTCTAAAGCCATTCAGTGGGTTACAGTTGTTGATTTCTAAGCTCTCCCCAACTCATAATGTTGTGTGTGTAACTTTCATTAGACTACTTTGGAAAACATTAAGGAGTTTGAGACAAAACCAGGGTCAGTCCCATAGTTTGAATGTTGATTAGAAGAAATGTAGCATCCTAATTTTCTTTGAAATTTTGTTTCTGATAATATAGAAAATTCAGTTATTAGGATCAAAAACAATAAGAAATAATAGAAAAAATGCAAGAATAAAAGTATGGAGGTGCTGACAATACATAAAGAACAATCAGGCCAAAATACAGGTGAAATCTGGATCCTAGGAAATGCTATGGAGCCCTGCACTTACCCAAAGGGCTACAACTCAAGGTAAGGGTGACCCAGCTGTAAACTTGTCCCACCCTTTCCCCACTCCTACCTGGCTACAAGGAAAGTTGACACTGGGGTAAGGGGCGTGCAGAATCTCTGAGAAGATATTAGCACAAGCTAGACCTCACACAGATTTGCAGCCCAAATTTACAGAACTTGAGTAATCAAGAAAACTTTAGGCTGTGAATTTACTTCAAAAATTACCCAATCTGGCAGTATGCCGGGTACCAGAAAAAGCAAAAGCAAACATAAATCATCTCTGGAGAAAGGACTCAAAGAAGTCCCAAAAAATAATTTTTCAAAGTCAGTGAAGAACAGTCCAAAATACCCAAGCACATAAGGAAACAAGGAACCAAAGAAAGAATAAGCAATAAAAACACACAGCAATAAAACCTCCCAAATACTTAAGATATTCAATTATCAGACTTAGATTCTAAAAACAACTATGATATTATGTATAAAGATATAAAGGCAAACTTGAAAACACCTCTAGAGAACAAAAAACTATTAAAAATAACATTGCAAATTTGAAAAAGAACCAAATTTAACTTTTATAGATAAAAAAATACAACTGAAATTACAAAGTAAATGGATAGATTTAACAACATAGTAAACATAGCTAAAGAGAGAATTAATGAGCTGGAAGATACGTCAGAAGAAATTTATCCAAAAAGCAGCACAGAGACAAATAGATGAAAACTATGGAAGAGAGGTTAAAAGGCATGGAGAATACAAGAAGTTTTAACATGAGAGTTTCAGAAGTAAAAGATAGAGAATGGAAAGGGAACCATATTTGGAGAGATAATGGCTGAGAATTTTCCAGAGCTGATGAAAGATTCCAATTCACAGATTCAGGAAGTCCAACAAATCCTAAATAGGATGAATAAAAAAGAAATCCATGTGTAGACACAACACACTGAAATTGTAGAACACCAAAGAAATGAAGAGAAAAATCTTAAAATCAGCTTACAAATACAAATTGCCTTCTAAGGAACACCCAAATAAGCTAGAAGGAGAGCTGAGTTCTCTACAACAATGAGCCCCAGAATATAAATGGAATAATACCTTCAATGTGCTTCAAGGAAATAATTCACAACCCAGAATTTTACACCCAGAAAAAATATTTTTTTCAAAAATTAAAGTAAAAATAAAGATACTTCCAGACAACAAAAACTAAGGGAGTTCATCATTAGAGGACCTATATAAAAGGGGCTTATAAAAGATGTCCATCGGGCAAAAGGAAACAAACCCCAGGTGGAAGATCTGATATGCAAAAATAAATGAAGAATTTTTAGGCCAGGCATGGTGGCTCATGCCTGTAATCCTAGCACTCTGGGAGGCTGAGGTGGGAGGATTGCTTGAGGTCAGGAGTTCAAGACCAGCCTGAGCAAGAGTGGGACCCTTTCTCTACTAAAAATAGAAAAAATTAGCTGGGCATGGCAGTGCATGCCTATAGTCCCAGCTACTCAGGAGGCTGAGGCAGGAGGATCGCTTGAGCCCGGGAGTTTGAGGCTGCTGTGAGCCAGGCTAATGCCACTGCACTCTAGCCCCAGCAATGGAGCAAGACTCTCTCTCAAAAAAAAAAAAAAAAAAAAAAAGGAATTTTTAAAAGATGATATGTAATCAGTTGAATTTAAATGAAAATGACTGTGTAAAACAATTCTAACTATGTCTTGATGGGCTAAAAAAGCAAAAGAGAATTAAAATGGATAACAATAATAATATATAAGTGAGAAGGATAAATGGTGTTAAAATCTACTAAGATCCTTGTATTATCTAGGAAGAAGCAAAGGTATGGTTAACTTTAGAAGACTCTAATAAGTAAGCATACTGTAATTTCTAAAGTAGCCATTAATGCAACAGAAAACAGAGTGCTTAACTTCCAGTGAACAGAAAATAAAAATTATAAATAACAACCATGGCTGGGCACAGTGGCTCACACAGTAATCCCAGCACTTTGGGAGGCCCAGGTGAGAGGATCGCTTGAGCCCAGGAGTTCACAACCAACCTGGGCAACATAGCAAGACCATCTCTACAAAAAACAAAAAAATTAACCAGGCATGGTGACACGCACCTGTAGTCCCAGATACTTGGGAGGCTGACGCAGGAGGATCCCTTGAGCTCAGGAGTTCAAGGTTGCAGTGTGCTCTGATTGCACCACTGCACTCCAGCAGCCTGGACGATAGAGCAAGACTCTTTCTCTAAAGAAAAAATAAACTTCAAAAGAAGGCAGAAAAGACATGTAAAAGGAAACATATTAATAGAATGGTGGGACAAATAGAAAACAAAAACTATGATATAGATTTAAATTCAAATTCATTGATAAATTCTTTAAACAAACACGGACGAAATGCCTAGTTAAAAGACAAAGATTGTCATACTGGCTATTATGGGTTGAAATGTGTCCCTCAAAAAGATGTTGAAGTCCTAACCCCTAGTACCCAGCGACTGTGACCTTATTTGAAAATAGGGTCTTTGCAGATGGTCAAGATGGGGCCACTGGGCTGGGTCCCAATCCAACATGGCTGGTGTCCTTACACAAAGAGGAAATTTGGACACGTGGGTAGACGCATACAGATGGAAGATCATGAGAAGGCAGAGGGAGAAGCCATCTAGGAGCCAAGGAAAGGCTGAGAGTGTCAGAAGCTAGGAGAGAGACACGGAACAGATTCTTCCCTAGAGACTCAGAAAGAACCGATACTGCTGACACCTTGATCTTGGACTTCTAGCCTCCAAAACTGTGAGACAATAAATTTCTGTTGTTAAGTCACCTAGTTTGTTGTATTTTGTTACAGTAGCCCTAGGAAGCTATTAACAGTACACTAGAGTTTTTAAAAATTGCACTCTCCCTCCTTTCCTTCCCCTCCTGTTATGCACTGTGTCCACCCCCACCCCAAACTTGACCATCTGCAAAGACCCTATTTTCAAATAAGGTTATAGTTGCTGGGTACTAGGGGTTAGGACTTCAATATCTTTTTGAGGCACACATGTTGAAGCTCTAACTCCCGATGTGAAGGTATTTGGAGGTGGGGCCTTTGGGAGGTGATTAGGTTTAGATGAGGTCATGAGGGTGGGGCCTCCATAATGGGATTAGTGTTCTTCAAAGAAGAGCAAGAGAGACCAGAGCTCTCTCTCTACCACGTGAGGACATGTGAGGACACAATGAAAAGGTGTCCATTGCCAAGAGAGCCCTCACCGAATCCTGCTGGACCTTGATCTTGGGCTTTCCAACTTCCAGACCTGTGAGAAAATAAATTCCTGTGTTTAAGCCACTAGGTCTATGGTATTTGTCATGGCAGCCCGAGCTGACTAATGCACCTCCCCATCCCTACTTAAGGAAGGATAGCTTTGTCCGTGTCCCTGCCCGTAGTTTTCTTTGGGGACACATTTCTCCATTTCTCATTCACACTCTTTCTTCATTCAAGGCTCCCTCAGGGTTCTGAGGAGATGGGGAGCAGCCTTAGGGGGAATTAAGTAACTCACTATGTTCAATCCCAGACTTTAGTCTAAAAACTTGCCTGTTGAAAATAAAAATTGGTTCCAATAACAAGAAGTTTGTGGCCAATGACCTAATTTCATTCCTGGGAGTCAGCCCATGACTGGTTCCATTCATACTGTTTTCCTTCTGCACTTGGGGGAGAGATGGAAGGACCCATGTCCTTTGGCCTTTGAGGCCTCCTGTGGTCAAATCTGGGTTTCCACTAAATTATTTTTGCACTAAGACTTCCCTAGGAAAATAAAACTGCCCAAATAAAATACAGCTCCTGCATCACAATGATGGCAGAGGGGCAGGAATGGAGGTGGGAGGGGAATGGTCCAGCCTTCCTGTGCCTTTCAGAGCTGCAAAGGAGATGAGGGTAGGAAGAGAATGCTGCCGCTTTATTCCACCAACACTTTGTTGAGTTCAGATTCTCTGGGTCCAGAGATGGGCTGAAACTGGTGAGGAAGTAGAGAATGCTGCTGCTCTACCTGGGGTGGGGAGAATGGTCTCATCTCCTGACAGAGGAGACAAGGAAGCCAGTATCCCATGGGTACCAGGAAAGAAAAGGAAGAAAAAGGAAAACAAAAAATACCATCCCTGGATAAAGCTGAGTTCCCAAAAACAGATCTAGCTATGAGAATTATTTAAGGGAATGCTCACTGTGCCCCCTGACCCAACAATCTTTAGTAGAAACCAGATGTTTCAAGGACTGCTTGGTATGACTGGGTTTCTTACAGAAGCTGGTGCGGGGCCTAAATTCTGTGCACCAGCAGCACGGATTGAAAACAGTCAGCCACGCTGACACGAGCACAGGCCGCGGACATCTGGCCCAGGCATTCCGTGCTCAGCAGAACTCAGAGCAGTGGGGCGCTGGAGCCGGGTTAGATTCGTCCACAGGACGGGACTGTTAAATTTTCAGAACCATTGCAAGTTGATTGTTAAACACAGTCATTATGAAAATTAAAGTGTATACATTTACAAACTAAAGTTCATTAAAAACAAAAGTAATAGATACTCAAAACTCATTGCTTTCTCATTGTTTTACTGTTGCGTCTGTATTTCTAAGGATGTGCTGCTTGCTGTACATTTTTTCCCCACTCCATGCTCAGGGACATCACATGGATGGCTCAAAAATTGGCCATGTTGGAAACATTTACACCTTGGAATTTGGCAAATGCTGCAAATTAGGGCTGGATTTATTATTTGGTTGATTTATAGACTTAAGAAAATGATGGAGAACATGTTTAAAAGGTAGATTAATCTTGAAAGTATGTCATGTCTGTAGTAGTTACATTGTAAATAGCATAAAAAAACTGAAATTCTTTTTTGTTTTTAAAAACTATTATCCTAGCTGGGGGCAGTGACATGCTCCTGTAGTCCGAGCTACTCAGTAAGCTGAGGCAGGAGGACTGCTTGAGCACAGGAGTTCAAGGCTGCAGTGAGCTGCAATTGCACCTGTGAATAGCCACTGCATTCCGGCCTGGGCAACATAGCGAGACCCCATCTTTAAAAAAAAAAAAAACTATTATCCAATACAGCAGTCATTCACTCTCTTAACAAACAAGGGAAGCTCTGACATACCCCTTCACTATTTATCAATACATTTGTTTTACTCCTTAACATAAATGAAAATATCAGCTAACATTCATGTCAGAAAAGCTATACTCAGAGTGCGGGCTGTAAAACATCTACCAGCATACCACAGCTCCTGCTGAGCCCCGCTCCTGACCCCTGCTCCAGCACGGTGTTGGGGGCAACAGAAGACACAGCAGAGAGAGTCCCTACCCCACCTGCCACACAATGTTATACCCAAGAGAATGGCCCCTGCCTGGTGACAGTGTCATCATTTACCCCTCAGGTCACCGGTGGCATTCCACACCTGCCATCACTAAGAGAAGGACCTTGGAAATGGGCACAGGAAGAGTTGCTAGGTAACCACTGTCCCCATCCATACTATTTAGCGACATGTGGTGTTAACAAATGCGGCTCCAAGGCAATACAAGATCTGATCACTGCAGAAACAGTGACGCCAATTCAACGGTTCTAATGAAGACACACATTTTAGAAAGAAGCTTTAAATAAATGTTAAGACAAACAAACAGACACCCTTTCTACTTAAGTTTGAACATTCTCTTACTTGAGGGTTTTGTGAACTTGACTTCCTTGTTACACAGGGCCAAGAATACCTACTTTTTGGGAAAAAAAAAAAAAAATGGACAACAATGAGAAAGAGAGAACAAAACAATTCAAAGCACTGAAAGATTACAAAGTATTGTCTTTGTCTATATTAATTAGATAATTGCTTTATCAAGTGAATTTTCCAGTTAACAGAAGACTTATGTTTTAACCATTTTGTTTTTAATACTTCAAGGATGATATCCTTTCTATAACAGGCTGCACTTTTCTTAACTCATTAAGCAGAGCAGACAGGACATCATTTACTCTTTCTTGAATGTGGAAGCATAATTGCTACTCTGAACAACAGCACCAAGAGATTGCTGAGGTGTACAGGGCTTGGTTCCTTCATGCCTAAGTCCTGCGGTTTTTCTGACTCTCCCCGCACTATCAAACTACCAAGGATTAAATAAGAAAATACACACCCAGTGCTTTCACCCAGAGCCTCAAACATAAAGGTGCTCATACAGGTTATGTGTGACTATTATTGTTATTAGTATTGTTATTACCACATACTGGGGACATACGGCTATTTTTAAAAGTCAGCACTTTTTTCTTCCTGCTTAAATCAGAATCGCAACCATAAAGACACAGAAGATGGAAAGCCCACTATTTGGAGACATTATCATCAGCTGCTCCGCAGAACAGAAGCCAAGATTTGTCTTTGGTGCAGATCCTCCCTGTCTCTTTAAAAAGACCTCAGTGTCATGACTTGTAAGGAAAATCTACCTGTTGATATTGGAGATTTTCTGAACTAAGGACCTAAACCAACATCAGATGATTCAAACTGAGAGGTCGATGTTCTGTGTGATAATGAAGAAGACTCTTTTCGTGGCAGTCAGAATACGGTTCTTCATAGAACACAGGATGTTAAGAGGTTTTGCTGTCTTTGCCTGGGGTCAGAGGGGACAGTAGGGCCGTGAGATATGATGCTGTCCCTGCCTGGGTGTGCCCCAGCAATGTGGCTGCAGGCCTGGCACCCAGGGGAGATGGCCAGACGGGCCCTGGGAGGGGCCTGACCTATGAACTCTAGAGGACTGACATCTGACTACCAGCTCACCCTTTCTTTTCTGCCTGTAATTCACTCGTGCTATCCTCAAAACTCAGAGAAATGTGACTTAAATGTCACAGCCTGTGTTAACTCTTCTTGAGTCTTGAAGGGAGGTCTTGGACCAGAGGGAGTTCCCACGTGTGCACAGTGGTGACCGGCAGAGCAGCTGTGCAGCACCAGGCGAGAGTGGCAAATGTCAAGCAGCACAGCCCTGTGATGCAGTGAGCATAATGAGGTACCCTCAGAATCCCCTGGGGAAGAGACTGCCAGAGGCTCAAAACTGTGCTATTTTACTGTGATAATATTACCGATATCAACATATCATCATAATAGTGTTATTATGGCTATAACAAAATTATGTTGTTATTTATTATCTTATAATATTGATAATATTATTGTTGTATTCTTTGATTGTTCTCTCTTGTTAATATAGTATTATCATATCATTACAACAATAATTATCATTAGTCTTGCAATATTTAGCTCTGTGTGCAGCCTTCCCCGCCAAAATACTTTCCCCTTCAAATCTAAAGCTACTAAAAAATTAATACCTTTTGCAACAATCTGGATGGAACTGGAGACCATCCTCCTAAGTGAAGTTATTGCAAGAATGGAAAAACAAACACCACATGGACTCACTATTAAATTGGAACTAACCGATCAGCATTTCCGTGCACAGATGGCAGTAAAACTTAGCAGAAATCAAGCTGGTGGGAGGGGTGGAGGGGGTGGGTGAAATCACACCTAACAGGTCCGATGTACACTGTCTGACTGATGGGCACAGTTACAACTCTGACTCGAGCAGTACAAAAGTAATCCATGTAACCAAAACATTTGTACCCCTGTAATATTCTGAAATTAAAATTAATTAATTAATTTAAAAAAACAAATCTAAAGCTACTCACTGGCTGTAGCTGAACTTGTAAGAAATGTGTTTACAATAAAGGTAAACAGACTCTGGTGGATAGCTTGGAAGAGTTTTCTTAGTAATAGAATACAAGATCTTTAAGGTTAGACCAAGAAATATTTTATTTCACTTGGTCAGGATTTTTTTTTTTTAACAACTTCTGGCTCCCTAACTGTGTCCCAGATAGTTAAAATTGCCAAATTAGTTGCCGTTTGGTAAATGGAGTGAAACTTTACAATTTCCTTGCTGGCTTCTTCATAAAGTCCTTTAATGATAAAATGAGATGTCAGGGTCTAGTAAATTGTCAAAAGAAAACTGAGGAGACAATAGGTTACCAACTTTATTTTGCCAATTAAGAATAGTTTTTAAATTACCAACTCCTATTAGCATACAACACGTAATAAAACAAAGAAACATTTTACCACCAAAATAGTAGGAAACAGATATTTCAGAATAAAGGACGGTCTTTTAAGTGGCATCATTTTAACTTTACGGAGACTTTCAGAGGGTTCTTATTTTTCTCGTGTCCTCATGGAGGGGTAGGAACTTCATGCAGATGGGTAGCTGGTTCGGAACACTTTTAGAACACTAAGCCCGTAGCTTGGGAAGCTGTCTGGGAGCTGTTGGCCTAAAATAATTTCCATACGTTTTTCTAAATATGTGGGAAGTGGATTCGAGGAAGAGCTGTGGCCTGTTGACCCCAGAAAAGAAACCGTGCGAGGCAGTGCGAGCAGACCCGCCTGCTGTGTGCACGGCCCGGGTTGTCAGCAAGCAACCCAAATGCTTTCTTCCCGATCTGAGGTGTCTCTGGGTGTTAGGAGCACTGAAAACTGCCCTTTTTAGGAGACAGGAAAATTGCAAAATCAAGTTCATTCCATGGAGTGAATTTCCATTCTTCCTGGCCCCAGAAATGCTGTGTCTGTTGGTAATTTTCATTCTTGGGTCACAGCCCCCAGGAGAGTAGGAGACAGGCCAAATAGGAGAGAGGAGTTTTCAGTGTGTTTCCTCAGACCCTGGATTTGCTCCCTGGATCTATAAATGGAAAGGCTACCCTCCTCCAGCCCTCTGGATACAATTCCCAGGCTCCAGCAACAGGGCAGGTAGTTGAGTGGGTAAGACCTGCCCTAGGCCAGCTTCAGAGATGCAATTCTAAAGCTGGCATGAACACGAGAAAAAGGAGGTTCTCTTTGTTAGAAAAATAACCAGTGACAGAAGATTTTACCTTATGAGATGGCCGAGTAAAAGCTCCTTTTGCTGAAACCGATGACCCCAAAATAATTTTGACTAACGTTCCCCCACCTACTATTTTTATTTTCCAGCATTTGGAAGAACTGTGGAGAACCGAAAGGGTAAAGGTTGAGTTCATTACCAACTCTTCCAGAAACCGTCTTTCTGCTGACCTGAAATCATTTCCATACATTTTCCTAAATACGTGGGAGTTAATTGCCAATTTGCATTTGGGTTTCAGTATTCGGGTCTCAAGATAGAAACATAAGCCTTTATTTCAAGAAAAATAAATGAGGGAGAACTTCTGAAGCTCATTTTCAAATGCCTGAAAGGCTTGTGGAGAACAAGCTTAATCGTTTTTCTTCTAGTGGCCTCTTCAAAAACATCCTAGAGAAGACACTTTCCCTTGGGTTGGAGTTGGTTTATGGTCGTGGTTACATCAGAGGATTTATTCTCCCCTCCAGCCTCTCCAAATCATTTTTAATTCTTAAAAGGGTCACAAGATTTTAATTTTGCCTTATATGCCTCCTTGCAGCCAAACTTTACATCAGCGCCTTTTATAAATGGGAAACTGTGAATTAACACCCTGAATTTTCCTTACGGCCCCCTGTGTCGAGGCTCTGTTCGGGAAGACTCCTCTGTCCTTTGCTGCTGGCCTGCCGGCCTTGTTCAGTTAAATGTCTCAGGAACATCATCCGCTTCTACTAACATAAACGACGGATGAGTTCTGCAAAGTGGCTTTGAGAGCCGCCCTGGTAGGAACAATTGGGGGAAAAGCTCAGTGTCTGAAATGCTAATTTAGACGCGAGGTTTAATAATGTGTGTTTAGCTATGACCTTAAAATCTGCTCGCCTTACAACTTTCCCCATCTGGTGTAATTTGCTTTTTCCACTTGTAAAAATGCACACGACAGCATGCTTTATGTGCCACGTTGTCACAATGAGGCCTCGCCTGTCACATGCTTCGTCGAGACACACTTCTTTCTCGTCCTGTCTCTCCCAAGCTCCCAACCTGCCATTGCGTTTTGCAGCGGGGTTCTGCCCACGCGCCCGTTCCCCAGCCCGACGCCACCGCGGAGGAGATGATGGAGCCGTACCTTGTGCCCGGGTTTCCGCCCTCTTTTCTTTGGCATCTTCACTGCTGGTAAAGAACCACCTGAAGCAGAATAAAGGTGATGAACTGCCATCTTCACGGGTGTGGAGTGAAGTGGGGGGCGGCCTCGCTTTCTCCCCGGGATCCTCTGAGACTGCATCTCTGCCGGTGCCAGTCTTACAGAATGAGGTGACAAATCGCTCGCCGGCAGAGGAGGTGCTAAGGTTAGTCCAGACACAAAGCAAAACAAAAACAGAAGTGTTAGTTGGGTTCGCAAGGCAAACATGGATCCTGCTTGGTGATTTGGGGGATACCTGCCGCTTACTGGGGGGGAAGACCAAGTGTGAGGGAGCCAGGCACCATCAGGAGCACTTACAGTGCTGTGAGGTCCTGGGGGAGTTTACTGGTCCCTGGTACAATTTCAGGGATGGTGAATTTCTGTGGTGCTGTAGTGAAGTGGAGAATATACTGGCTTGGTGGGGGAAAACAATAGATAGATTCCCGGTCCCAAACACAGCTGATAACATCACCAGAGACAAGATAACTTTGTGTCTCAGTTTCCTCAGTGAGCTAAACTTTGAACTGATACAACAATAGTATTAAATAAAAACAAAACCACTCTCTCAAATTCATTCCTGTCTCTTTGGTTGGGTTATGAATTGTCCTTACCACTTTTTCCATTGAAATAAATTCAACAGTACAAATCAATTGTACTAAAAGTTGATGATGTCTCTCTGTCAAAATGTGGAGAGAGATTTAGATACACAGATGTTCATTTTACATTATTTAGAATTGCAAAAATAAAATGAATACAACCCAATAACAAGCAATGGGAGAATAGTTCATATATCTACAGAAGTAAACAATCAACTAGTTAAAAGCCTGTAACAACACTCTGAATGACATGATATTGAGTGAAAAAAGCATCACACATAAAAATGACCCCAACTGTGCAGAAATGTATACGGTCAAGAAGTGGAGGCCAGGCGCAAGGCTCACACGTGTAATCCCAACGCTTTTTGAGGCCGAGGTGGGAGGATTGCTCAAGCCCAGGAGGTCAAGGTTACAGTGAGCTATGATTGGGCCACTGCACTCCAGCCTGGGTGCCAGTGAGACCATGTCTCTCAAAAATAAAAAAGTGGAAGGAGACATGCTAAAATGCCACCAAGGCAAAAAATGGTAGAACTATGGGTTCACCAGGTGCAATCCTTTCTACAGTTACTCCACATGCTATAACAAATTTAGCACAGCATCAAAAATATGAGTAATAAGAATTGCCTAAATCTTGAAGCAAGAGGTAGTTGATCAACTCGGACACAGAGAACATAGCGGTATCATGAGCTCAGGTGTCAGATTCCTAAAATGTTCAGGAATTTGACGACTGCAGTGGAACTTTAGACTTTAATTCAGGGGTGATGTTAGGTGATATAATTCATTTCTAAGGATTAGTGGTAACTTCCCATGGAAATGAAAGACTTTTGCTCAAAGGGCTGCAGAAGGAGTTGGGAAAGGCAACGAGAGCTGTCCCTACACCCTGGCCTAGGCAGTACCACAGGGACTGGATTGCTTTGCTTAGGAAAGAAAATATAAGATAGTGGAAATGCTTTAAAACATGATAGGGGAAATTTGGGGAATCCTTTACAGATTTACGGTCACTTTGTTAATTCTCTGAATATTAACAGTATTCTATCAATAATCTTGATTGTTCTTGGAAAATCATTGTAGTAAACAGAATTTTAAAGTATATTTATTGAATGCACTATTAACAGTTCAGATAAATGACCAAATGATTTGGATGTCAATTTTTCCAATTCTTGTGAGTTTAAGAAAAATACTCCATCTCACTAACTCTAAGATGCATGTTTTTTCACACTTTAACATCTCCGAAATCAGAGTGTACCATACAGCACTTTAAGCATGTCAGAATTCCACAGGGAGCACATTTTTTTCTTTCTTAGTAGTATATAAAAGAATGACATGATATAATTAAAGGTATCTTAGAGTCAATGAATTCTGATCAGGGAACATAAACTCATTAACACATAAACAAAAAAACAATCATCTTTTAAACTGGGCTTCCTGTTGTTTTATTTCCCTCTCTCTATTGGGAGGAAAAACTAGGACTTGTGCTACTCTTTGCTTCTTGCCTTCCATAGAAGCACATTCATCTTAGAGAGTGTGAAGGACCTTTCCAGGCAACAACAACTGATCAATGAATTTCATGCTAATGGAGCAACAAGGAACTGCTATTGGAATCCTGGGTGCCACAGTTATTGGGGAAATATTCAGAGACAGGAAATTTTCTCAACTCACCACACCTGGATGACTGCATATTTCACCCATTAATCCCCAATTGCTCATCACAAATAAGCACAATTATAAGGAATAAGAAAAGACTATTAAAAATTGAAGAGGTCATTTTAATCATGGAAATTCTCTAAATGTCTCATTGGAATAATTTTAAAGAGTCGGGGGAGAGCACTTATGTAAAGTAGTTGTTTAATTACAGACCCAGACACTTTGGAAAAGATGGTGGCAAAAGTGCAGATACCCCAAAATCTCCCTTTCCAAAACTAAGACATGAACAAAAAAGTAAAAATAACATATCAATACTAAAAATAAGGAAGAGTCCCAATCTTGGAATGCAATGGAAGCAAAACAAATGGGCTTGTTTTGTTTTTAGGGTGAAAATAACTGCAGAAGATAAACAATGGAAATGTATCATGTGTTTAAAGAAAAGCTCAAAACTAATAAAAAAAGGGAAATAATCAAAGATATGTTAAGAAGGAGTCTTCCAAAATGAAGAGTTCCTTTGTGTCTTAAAAAAAATTTCTTTAAGAATGAACAACAAATCCTAGTGAAAATAATACATTCAATGGGAAAGTAAAAAAAAAAAAAAAAAAAAAAAAAAAAAAAAAAAAAAAAAAAAAAAAAAAAAAAAAAAATTACAAGCATTTAGGCAGAACAAACAGGTCATTACAGCAGGAAGAATGAACAGACTAGTTCTCTTTGGCACCAGTAGCCAGAAGATAAGGGCATCATCACGGTGGCCTTTTTTACAGTTACTTATAGTTGTTGCCACACTTCTACCCACTACAGGCCTTTGCAAAGGTAGTTCTTTGTCTGGAACGCTCTTTCTCCCCCTCTGGTTTACTCCTTTCCTTCTTCATCAGTTAGCTTAAGGAAGCTTGCCCTGACCTCACTGGGGTTTCCAAAACTTAGAGTTCCTCAGCTGAGACACAAACCCTCTGCTTGTGCAGTATCTGCCATGGAGCGTGGACAAGGGAAGCCCAGAGGAACACAAAGCTTACATGACCTGCTGTGCCTCTAACTTCGGAGTTAGCTGACTTCTGCCAGCATCCATGACACTGGGGCAGGCTAATTTGTTTGCTTTGGAAAAGGGTAAAATCTCAGACCCTTCACATCCTTTATATAGATTTAATAAGAAGTAGAAGGACTCAAACGAAGAAAATAATATTCTTAGAAATTCTACTTATGCCCTTAGATAAGACTTGAATAAGTAAAAAGATTATTCTGTTATTGGACAGATGGATATTTTAAAAAGATAATTTTCACCTAAACTAGTCTATAAGTTAAATGGCAATCATATTAAAAATCTGAAGTGACTTTAGGAAAAGAAGGGCCAAAGGCCAGCGAGGGAGACTTGCCCTCCTGGTTACGAAAATGTATTACAAAACTCCAACAATGGCAGCAGTATTGTATAGGAGTAGCAATCACATTAGTGGAAAAGTTAGTCAAGAAATTAAATACATATTAAATTTCTATTTTTTACAAATGTTAGGAGCATTTAACACCAAAACAAGAAAACTCAATAAATGATTTGTAGACAATTGGCCTTTAGAAATAAATAAAAGTTTAACTATATTTCAGCAAAAACATCTCGAAATAGCCAAGACTTACATATACATTTAAAAAAAGAAATGTTAAAAAATATCAAAGACAATATAAGTCAACATTTTTATATTCTTGGGATGTGGATGGGCTTTCTAAGTAATGTGTGTTAGAAAACTCGGGAAGCAGAACTAGAAAGATTGGTAAACATGATTACATAAAACTCAAATGCTTTCATAAAACAAAAGTAAAATCGGCCGGGCGCGGTGGCTCACGCCTGTAATCCTAGCACTCTGGGAGGCTGAGGCAGGTGGATCACTCAAAGTCAGGAGTTCGAGACCAGCCTGAGCAAGAGCGAGACCCCGTCTCTACTAAAAAATAGAAAGAAATGATCTGGACAACTAAAAAAAAAAATATATATATATATATAAATCAGCCGGGCATGGTGGTGCATGCCTGTAGTCCCAGCTACTCGGGAGGCTGAGACAGTAGGATCGCTTGAGCCCAGGAGTTTGAGGTTGCTGTGAGCTAGGCTGACGCCACGGCACTCACTCTAGCCCGGGCAACAAAGCGAGACTCTGTCTCAAAAAAACAAAACAAACAAACAAACAAAAAACAAAAGTAAAATCATTAAAAAAAAAGATTGGAAATAAAATAAGGAAACTTTGCTATATATGGGACCAACAAAAGGTTAATACAAAGAACTTCCTCAAATTATTAAAATAAAAGTGACCCCCCCCAACACACACACAATAGAAAAATAAGCAGAGGACACAGAAACGCAATTCATCAAGAAAGAGGGAAGGAAAGGAGGGATGGAAGGAGGGAAAAGGAAGGAAGGAAGGAAGGAAAAATGGTCAATTATCACAAGAGACGATTCTACACTCTACTGGCAACTCCCCAGAAAACTAAATTGAGGTATCATCTTTCGATTATCAGATTGATAAATGTGAAAAACCTTGGCCATACTCCATGTTGGCGAGGGGGGCACGGAATGGGCATTCCCACTCACTGTTGGCAGGGGTGCAAATTGGCTAAACTTTCTGGAGGACAATTTGAAAACCACTTAAAAATTTACGCATGCACAATTTCTAATCTAGCTATATCACTCCTAAGGATTTATCCTAAAAAAAAAAAAGTAATCTAAGAACACACAGATACATAGCCAAGGATATTCTTTGCAGCAGTATTTATAATAGCAAAATACTGAAAGTTATCAAAATGTCCCTCAAAGCAGCCTGAGTTTAGTATATTATTTCACATTCATAAAATGACATATTTGGTAACTTTGAGTACATGTGCAAGTACATATATACATATATACTTGCATATATGAAGATTGCAAGATAACACAAGTATGATTCTGTACATGTACTTTTTGCATATGTAAAGATAAACCTGCACATGTTTAGGCATAGAAAGAGGGCTGGGAAAGACAACCATCAAAAAGCTGATGGTGGTTGTATCTGGGCAGCAGGACACTGAAAGATGCTCTTTCTTCCTTCTTTGTACCATTTTGCATCGTTTGAATTTTTAAAATCAGAGGTAGAAAAATAGTATAAAGAGAAAAAGAAACAATGAGTGAATGATACCTATTCTCTGAAGTTTCTAGTGGAAATTTTTGCTTCTTTAAATGGCCTTTGGTTTTCTTGATTTTTATGGTTCTGGTTCCTGAGCCACAGAACTTCACTGGCCACTGAGTTAACATCGCAAACAAAAGTAACAAAAAGGCCAAAAGGTCTTTATCAGCAAAAATATCAGAGATGGTTGTTTCAGAGCTCAGAAGAACGTGCATAAACAGATGAGGACAGGGGGTGCTTCTCCGGACCCCTGAAAGAACCAGCTGCCTCCATCACCCGCCTTGACATCACCTCCCTCTGGGTGCCAGCTGGGTTACTGTCCTTTTCTCAAAGACTTCCCGCATTTCTAAGGACCTTCGAAGACCTGGAATGCTGTCCAAAGACATCCTATCCATAGATACGTAATTTAATACAACCAAATTTATAAATCACCCAAGAACTCCCGAAATCCTGGAAGCATATAAGATACCTCTGAATTTCTCTGCTTTCAATTGCAGACTTCAGTGAATACAGAGTGCCTCAGTTCGGTCAGATTTGGAAGCCATGTTGGAGCGAAGAACTTTTAGTAAATGTTAAAAGATTCTATCCCAAGAATAGCTTAATCATCGAGCCTCTAAATCTCCGAGTGATAGCCTTTAAGCGGTTGTCCAATCCTGGCTTGGCATTTTAAATCAAGTGATTTGCTGCAGGCTTCCTATGTCTCTGTCTGCTTATCAAAACAAGGCTTGGGCCGGGCGTGGTGGCTCACGCCTGTAATCCTAGCACTCTGGGAGGCCGAGGCAGGAGGATTGCTTGACCTCAGGAGTTTGAGACCAGCCTGAGCAAGAACAAGACCTCGTCTCTACTATAAATAGAAAGAAATTAGCTGAACAACTAAAAATAGAAAAAATTAGCCGGGCACGGTGGCGCATGCCTATAGTTCCAGTTACCCAGGAGGCTGAGGCAGGAGGATCTCTTGAGCCCAGAAGTTTGAGGTTGCTGTGAGCTAGGCTGATGCCACAGCACTCCAGCCTAGGCAAGAGAGTGAGACTCTGTCTCAAAACAAAAAAACAAAAACAAGGCTTGGCTAGAAATACTACAACTGAAAGCAAGAGAAATTAAGGTGTGTTCTGTGAATGTGGGGCTGACATTTTAGCTGTTAGCCTTGCAGATCTGATATGTATAAACCAAGGACTTGGCTAATGGTGCTTCATCAAGATAAAGATCAAGAAATGACCAAATCCAAAGCATACTTTAATCCCGTGGGGCCATTGAGTCATCCAGGAGCTATCCTGAGACACTTATTCAGATATTTACTCATTCATTCATCCCACAAATTTCTGTTGCATATGCAGTCAGGGTCAAACACTATGCTTGGGCATTTGGATGACAGCTGACGGTAAATAAGACACATCTCCTGAGATAGTCACCGTCTGCCGAGAAGCAAACAAGTAGAGAGGCAATAATAATATGCAAGATAGATGGCCTAACAGAGGTTTCGTATGAAATGCTATTAGAACACCAAGGAGGAAAGAAATCAGTTCTTTTAGTGAAGTTGGGAGGGGTGAGGCAGGAAAAGCATAAGATGATATCGGTGCTAGGATTTTTCCCAGGCAGAACAGAGCAAGCTAACGTCACAGAGCTGCTGACAGAGCCAACATGTGCAGGCATGTTTGGTGGTTCGTGGAGAAAGGGTGGGCCAGCCAGCCCGGAAGCAGAATCAATGGCTTCTGTTGTTTCTAAAAGACTTGAGAGGAGGTAGTTGTTACAAGGAAGTCTAGTTTCCACTGGACTCTAAGTTATTTCCTTCTATTAAGTGCATGGAATGGGTCCTGACTTTGGTGTAATGTTCTTTCTCACTGTCATTTCAAAAACATAACTGGAATCTTATCTTCCCTCATGCTGGGACACCAAGTCAACCTCACTGTGAGACAATGTCTCTAGTGTTATTCTTCTGCCAGCAGTCTTGTACGTACCTGACTATCACACCTCTGCAGGCTGCTTAGGACGGTGCATGAGCTGGTTTCCAAGAATAAAGAAGCACATTGGCATCTGTCTATGATTCCACCATTCTCCAAGGTGGCCCAAGCCCTCCTGCTTCGAAGACCTTTCCACCTCCACACACTGATCTCCCAACCCTTGGCCACCTATTGCCGGCACCATCAGTTTCATCAAGCACTAATTCAACGATGGTTTGTATACAGTAGTTTCTCATTGTTTTGTGCACATACATGATATCTGCACATTCCTGGAGGCCAGGGACCCTTCTCCACAGCACCCGGTATAGTGCTGCACCCACAGAGAGTGCACCTGGGGCAACCCGTTCACCATGGAGTCTAGCCCTCCAGCTAACAGCCCACTGCTGGAGGCAAAGGTGCCTTCATATTTTAAAATTTTGGATAGAAATATATCAATATAATAAAATGCTTTGATGGTCAATGAAACCTTCCTACCATAAGAAGAATAGGGCCACCAAGATAACCTATTAAATTTAGGAAATAAATCCCTTCATACACATTTGTTCCCAATTCTGACACTAAAATTTGGCCAACAGAAGCCAAAGCCAACACTCTTTGTGTACTCATTCCTAGCACTCAAGTGTTGCTCTCTAATACTATTCTCCACTATAAATAAAACCGGGACTTCTTTGAGATAACTGGTTCCATATCTTGGGGACAGAGAAAGGTCAGGATTAGCTTGGAACATCTTATTATTACTAGAACAAAGATAATTTTAAGAATATCAGGGGGTGGTGCAAAGAGGACAAAGAAGCAAGTTGTAACAATTTATGAATCAGTAATAGTAATAGTAATGTAATGAATTGAAATAAATCATGAAAGGCAACGAGTTCTTTTTGATACTCAGAAGACTCAGATAAGGTGCACCAAACTGTGGTTGCAATTGTTTTAATACAATAGAAGAATGAATAGAATAAAATTTAATTGAGTTGCTTTTTTTCCACTGTAATACATTTTCTTTTTTCTTTTTATTTGTATAAATGCATAGGGTACACATGTAATTTTATTACATGGATATATTGCATAGTGGTGAAGTCAGGGCTTTTAATGTATCCGTCACCTGAATAACATACATTGTACCCATTAAGTAACTTCTCATCACCCACCCCCTTCCCACTCTCCACTCCAGTTGGTTTTAATAAGTATGGGAGAGTTTATGTATAAGTATTTTATTCCATTAATGAAGTTCTGATGTGCACTTGTCTCTACCTGTCTAAATAGAGAAGGGCAAATACAGAGAATTGAAAATAAGCCAACTTGTCCTGAAAAAATAGAAATTGACCCAGGAACAAAAGGGACTCGTTGGCCCCAGTCGTCCTACATAATCACCAGGTAGAAAGAGGATTCAACAGAACGTTCAAAGGTGATGAAGCCACCAAATGTCTCTAGAGGAGTTGCAACGTGCAGACTTTTCCTCCAACCCGCAGGAGATGAAGCTTCTAGATGTGCCTAGTAAAGTGTATGGAGACTTACAGACCCAAGCACCTCCTTCTCTGGAGGTAGAACTCTCAACGCTATTGTTGGGTGGGCTACACGGAGCTCCCCTGATCCTTGTACTGGGCCCTCTATGGTTAAGGAAGACTCTGAAAGCCTGTGGAGTCCATTCCACCTTAGCTGAACCTACAAAAGCTACCACCACTCCCAAATGCTGGAACCTTCCCTGCCCCCCCCCCCCAGAGGTACAGCAGCCAGGGTGATGGAAAGCCCAGACTCATATATTTAAGGGGACGGAGGAAAGATATGTAAAGCAAGACCAGAGAATATGCACACTGAAGTAGGAAAGGCACCCATTCCAACCTGCAGGATTCGGGAAAATTTTATAACATTTGAAAGCATGAGAGACAGGCATGCCACAGAGGTAGGAACGATTTACTGGCTGAGCAGCTATTCAGCTGTACCTAAATCTACCTGTTTTCTGGGCCCCACCAGTCCCCTCAGCCAGCACAGGAAGAGGAGGGAAGGCTGCTTCTAACTCCAGCACTGAGATCAGGCACACGGGCCTGGAGCTGCCCCTGAGAAGGTGAGCTCAGGGAGCAAAGGAGAGCAGGTGCCAGGCCCTAAGGGGACTGGCTGCGCCACCTCCTTATTTCAGGTGTCCACCCTTTTTTTAAAATCAAGGGTGGCATCCTCCCAGAAGACAGCACTCTGGAGATTCCACGTGCTGGTCCTTCCCTCAGCTGCACCCCTCACCTTCCCCTGTTCATCTCTCTACCAAAGGGGGCTGCCCCCAAGCTGCTCCCCCAGTTCCTGTGACAGCTGGTTGCTGGCTGGGTTTGCCCAAGGGGAGGTGCTGCTCTGAGTTTGGAGGGCTGTTGGAATGGGTGAAGACAAGGAATCTGTCCCCCTCTCTTTGCTTTGCTAGATCTCTGCCAGGAACTGCTTCTCCTCTATGGCTCCAGCTCCCGCTGAACAGGCCCACAAGGTCCCAAGCTCTGCTGGGTGCCCTGGCCCTTGCTTCTGCCACACAATCTCCTCTGTCTGCCCCTTGAGCCTAGGGGTGGCTGCAGCCGCAGAAGCTGTGGCTGAGTGCCCAGTCTCCTGTTTTCACTCTTCCATCACTGTGCAGCCATTTCCTGCATTAAATACTAAAGAGATTTCCTGGTTAGATCCCAACAGACAAACACGAGAAGGACAGCATCTGCCTGCCCATTAGACAGGCCAGTTAATGACTGCACAAAAAGAGAAAACTTGTAAGAAAGGCTCCTTTGGCAATTCCCTGTCTCTCCTGCTGTTTCAGATGATGGAGTCTGTCTCTCTGTGGCCAAACCTGGAGATATGCCCACAGGCAAAACACACAGGTGGAGAGCAAGGAGGGAGAAGATGAGGTGCTCTCTGCAGTGGGGTGGCTGGCGGAACCATGGATAAGGGAAATGAGAGAGAATGACCTTCGAGATAAATGTTTAAGCTTGCACGGTGGCATGTATAGCATGCTCTCATATGTGGGCGAGGAGGATGCACGTAAATATATACTCATCTATACATGTGTATACGTTTACAGATGCATAAAATATCTCTGGCAGTGTTTTTGCCATGGCAGCATTTGTCTTTTGCTTGGGTCCTGGGGGATAGGGAGAGAAAGGGACTTTTCTTTGTATACTGTTTCCTACTTTTTGCATTTTGTATATTTTCAAAAAATAAAAGCAGACAAACAAACTCAATCTAAATGCATGTGTGACTCTGACATCCTTGGCTGTCACTCAGCCGGGGCCAGCCACACTAGCCTGCAGGAGTTGGGTGGGTCAGGTGCTCCAGAGCCTGAGAGATTGCAAATCACAAGCCCATGTGCAGGGGCTCCGTTCATCGTGTCCCATGGTAGGTGCATCTGGGCGGACCGTGCCTAATAACCCCAGTGACTGGGCTGACCAGCAGCCCTGCCAGCGGGGGTTTATACCTCTCCAGGCACGGAACTAGGTGCTAATGGAAATGACTCCGGGGGCAGGCTGCAGTGCTGGCTCTACTCCTAACCAGCTGAGAGAAGCAGACAAGTCACTTACCCGTCCTGGGCCTCAGCCCCCTTATCTGTTCGGGTTTCGCTCTCTAAACTCCCTGTCAAGACAAGCAGACAGATGTGGCCAGTAAAGAGGCAACAAACCCTTTTCAGACTCAAACAGTTTCTTTCTGACACAGACAGAAAAAGCAAGATGAGTGCCAACTCCGCATGTCCCTTGTCCCACAGGACAATGCAAAAACAAAAGGGGCAAGGTGGCTGCTGTATGAGTGGCGTGGCACCCTGTTGCTAAGGAGCAGTTTTATAGCCCTCGGCTGTGCTCTTTGGGCAAGGCAGAAAGCCTGGCAACTCATCAGCATCAAGGAGGCAGCAAGAAACTGTCTAGTGACAGCCCCCTGGGCAGACAAGGACAGAGTGGCCAACGCCTTATAGCAGCTCCTCATGAGCCTCCCACACTCTCACACTCCGGGAGGCTCATGGGGCGTCTGCCCGGACCTTGCCTACGTGGCCGGTGTGGAGGTGTGCGGGGTCACCCAGCTGCTGCAGTAGAACCAGTCCCCTACACGCCATCCTGCTGTTGGGAAGCTAAACACTTAGTAGGGGAGAAGAGGGATTCATACCCAATATGGCAGGAGGACGGTTCTGAGGCAACTTGTGTCTCAAGGATGAAGACCACAGAGTCCAGGATGCTCAGAAAAGAGGTCCTGAGGGGCTGAGGTCTTCCAGAGACACAAAACAACCAAGGGAAGACAGAGCCTGGGGCACACCCAAGCCTGACACCTTCCCTCTAGCTCACCCTCACCAGCTCCTTGCAGCCGGCACTCCGAGGGATCCTTTGGAGGCTCCCCTGTGATACTGAACTTGGAGGACACCTAAGCTGAAGTCTCCCCTGTACGCAGCCCTGGATTCACATTCCCCTACCCTAGCTCATTCCAGAAGGTTTTCATGGGCTTGGACGTAATAATGAAACTGACCTGCTTCTTCTGAACCGAAGGTACAGTGAGCACTCAAGGTGAGTTGAATCACGTGTCTCAGAAAACTCAATTTGTTCCCCCTGCTCACAGTTTTGTCTAAGACTGGAGTCAGAGAAGTGGCGTTACTTGTTCTTTGCTCGGCTTTTCAAGAGAGAGTTCTATCAGCATCAGTTTCTGCCCAAAATGTGAGTCCTTTCCCCTTGGAGCCATCTTCAAAGACTTGTGTTCTTCATGGAGGTAGCTTTCCGGAGCTCCCCCCAAAAGCTCTGCCTGGAAACTGCAACTTGGACAGAATTTTGCTATTCGACATCCTTCCCTATGGCTGCGATTGAACCATTTCCATCACAGCACCTACAACATGTTACTCCATGTATTTTCATCTGCGTCCATCTCCCCCAATATGCTCGAGCTCCTTGAAGGAGAGTCTATGTCTTCGTCCATGTATCCCCTCCCAGTTCAGTGTCTGGCACACGTTAGGGACTTGACAAATGTTCATTGAATCAATGATGAATGAAGGAATGAATGAGCAGTGAACCAGCCCCTCTTCCAGGACCCCTGCCACTCCCCAGCACGGACGCATCAGGATCCCGCCCAGGGCATTTGTCTTTTATTGTTTAACAGTGGCCACCGGGCTCAGAATTCCACCCGTGGAGCACTCAGTAGCCACTTTCCAACAGCAAGACAGACACAAGCACATCACATGCTGCCAAGATAGGTCTTCACCTACTTCGTCTCCTTTAATTTTCACCATGGTTTTGAGATAAGCGTTACTGTCCTTGGATTTACAGATGAGGAGCTGGGGCCCAGAGAGGTTATGTGAGATCACCCATTAGGGGACAGAAGTCAGATTCCAACCCCCGGCTCTTTGCACAATTCCTACAGCTGTCTCCCTGAGTCAGCCTTGGATAGAATCCCAGGAGCTGGCAATGGAGCCGGCTGGGGGGACAAGAGGGGAACCCAACCCTTCAAGCTACACCTTCACGTCTCTGTGGGCTATGAAGAGACAGCACTGACACTAAGTGAAAGCTTAGACGGCATAAGGCGGATAGAGCAACACGGTTATTTAGTCAGTGCCTATGACATACAGAATTGTTCCATAAATTTTTTGAAGATTGCTGAAGAGTGACTGCGGACAGTAGCAAGACAGCGCTGGCTGGAAGACACCTGTCTCTGCTAAGGAGGCAGTGGCTGTGACTTTCTGTCATTCAGCCTCAGAAATCACTTTCTATAGTATAAGGAAAGGCACTTTAGAGAGCAGCTACAAGTATTTCTTTCTTTCTTTTTTTTTTTTTGCAAACCACTATTTCCTGTTTTGTTCTCTATTTATACTTTACATTTAGTTTTGAGAAAGCACTCGCTGGTGGTTTGGTGTTTGGGTTGTTTCTAGTTCAAACTTTATCTACAAAGCAAACTCCCCTTTCAAGGTGATTTTTTGTAATATAAACAAATTGTAGACCTAAATTCCTTTCAGAGACTTGGCTAACAAAAAAACCTTAAAACCTCAACAACAGTGCAACAAGATTCATATAACACAAATCACAATTCTCCGAGTCGCATCTCACCAGGTGGGAATCCATTCCCACTCTTCCAGGGCAGGGCTTCTTTAGACAACGACCTTTCCAACACAAACACAGTCATGCACATTTTTTGGGCACATAGTTGTTCATCCTGAAGTACAGAAATGTGTAACTGTATCTTCATTACGATACTTTTTGAAAAACATTGATGTATCTAAGGCACTTTGTCTGTTGCCCCCAAAGACGATACACAACAAGCTCATTTATTTTTATTTGCCAAGCAAAAGAAATATACCCAGATGCATCCAGACAACACCACGCTCCTCATCTCTTCCTGCAGAGCATCACATCACCCCTGTCTCCCACCTGGACGATACTCACTTGGTGGGAGTGAAGCTGCTATGCCACCCTGGCACCAGCAGGGGTTCCAGAGCTCTCTAGAAAGCTGGGAGGCTGGGAGGAGAGGCAGGGTACTGGGTGCCTGACACTCATCATCACTGCCTGTACCTGCAGTCACTGCACACTGGTTCCCTCTCCCTTCTTATTTCACAAAGAAAAATCCCGGGTCTTCCGGTATTAGGGATATAAATTGTTTCCCCGGGCCTGAGAATAGAACGGGTGAAGGGGCGGGAGCCCAGAGCAAAGAGATTGGAAAATTCTCCCCCAGTGTTTGTTTCCCTAACTCACAGGAACAAAAACAAAATGCAGCCTAATTTGCTTCTGATCACCAAGGACCACGAAGGCTTCTCAGTGGTCCTGGTAAGTGCAGTCGCAGCATCATTCTGCCAGGACACAGTGGGCAGGTCACTACTTCTCTGGCTGGTGTCCCCCAGTGGCCACCCTTGCATAGCCTGTTGGTCCCCATGGGCCTCATGCGTACCTTGGGACCAAGGTCAAAAACAAATTCTTAACTCTCAAAGGGAAGCACTGGCTAGGATACAGCAGTCAGGGCTGTGTCCTTACTCATCTCTTCTCTTTCTCTCCTTACTCATCCCTAATCATTTGACAATATTTTCTGGGACCTACCGTGGTCAGATACTGCGCAGAGCACTGGGGATGTGAAGATGGGCCCACAATGATCCATTCACAGACACTTGCAGGAGGAGGGAGGAGTCAGTTTGTCTCCTCAAGTCCCAGCCCTTCCCCCTCCTCCCTCCCCACTATA
This sequence comes from Indri indri, assembly GCA_004363605.1. Taxonomy (NCBI): domain Eukaryota; kingdom Metazoa; phylum Chordata; class Mammalia; order Primates; family Indriidae; genus Indri; species Indri indri. The sequence continues at coordinate 12,192 of RJWJ010014861.1, read as the reverse complement.
CACACAGGTCCCCGTCCAGGTGGGTCCTACTGGCATGCCGTGGGGTGTAGACAGAGCACAGCTGAATTCACCATGTCCTGCGTCCTTGACACATAGCTTCTCAGTCTCAGTCTCCCAGGATTGCTCTGAGCCTGGTGTACATTGGCAGGTCACCCAAGAAGAAGCACCCACCGCACACACTTAGCCCAGACAAGGATGGTGGCCTATAGCTACAAAGACAGAACCTGTGTGGATTACACCTGCCAGCCCACAGCAAAACTGCCCGGTCAACCTTCCCTGACCAGCCCCTTCTTCCCTCGGAGCACCCCGCCCTTGGAAGGAAGCCCTTGTCGCTACTTCCCTCACACTGTGTCCCCTGTGCTGCGGGCACTGTCCTTGGTACACACAGTTACACACGGGGCCCAGCTCACAGGACCAACAAGGCAGCAAAGACAGGATGCATAAATGAATGAAGAAAACATATATCCATGCGTATATTATTTTGTCGAATTCTCGCTGCAGGCCTTTAGGTATTATACCGATAATACAGATGAAGAATGTCAAATCTATAGAGATGGCAGCTCAGAAAGCATCCAAGTCTTGCCAGAGGTCACACGGCTAATGCCTAGCCCAGCCTCTCTCCACCAGCACCTGGCTAATAAGAGGTTAGCTGCCGAGATCCAAGGAGTGTCGTCTCCCAGGGCTTTTGCTTCTGGCTGGCGGTGGGGTGGCAGATGGTGCATTTTAAAAGCTGACTCCTCAAGACCAAAAAGTCAGGAGGCCTTGCTGTCACCCTGAGACAAGTCAGCAATATTATTACCATGCTTTCTGGCCTGGCTAAAAGCTATGTGACCTCTCCCGGCATACGACAATTCCCCAGCCAATATGATTTGATTGACTCAAAACGAAAGGAGGGCGAGAGCATACAACCATACAATTGTGGACTTCCACTTCTTTGTTGCTAAAGGAAAGGTCAAAAAAGGAAAAAATAATGACCCTTTTGTCCTGCTCCCTCTCCAGTGGGTTAGCAGTCGGCAAACAGGGGCTTACTGGATTATTTTCTAGATCTTCTCCCCTTCCCAAAGGTCTCCCGAGGCCATGCAACAGCAGTTAAATCAATTCTTAATTAGCTTTCAAAGTTTACCTTTTGAAAATCCATATCTATATGAATATTTATTGGGCACTTACTAAGTGCAAGGCATTAGTGCCAGGCCCTGAAGATGCGAAGAGACGTCAGGACACGCATACAAACGGAAAGGCACGCGCAGCCATTGGGAATGTCAGTCTGGGACAAACTGTCCATACTTAATGCAGGAACCAGGAAGGAAAGGCTCACAGAGGTCAAAGCACAGAACCAGCCGAGAGAGTCGCAAAAAGCAAATAAAACAGGGATGTGTTGTTGGGTTAATTTTTAATTTTCGCAGCAGAAAGAACAAGGATGGAATTAGCCTACTGCTTAGAGAATACTGGGGAGTTAGCAACTGACGGAGACACCAGGACTGCTCAGGGACTATTTATATTTGGGTTTAGTACAGAAAAGGGAAGGAGCTCAAAGTGCAGGCAGCAGACAGGCAATGAGAGATGGGGTCTAGCGGGGGCGGTTGGAGGGAGGGGCAGAGATAGTGACAGCAGCGCCTCACTATAATGAGCTCAAATCCCTCTGAGGTCAGACAAAGCGTACCCTCGAGCACAGCGGGAGTTTGCAGATATGGTCTCTGAGCTGCCTTTGGAAATTTTTTGAGAAATCAAGGAAAGAAGAACAGTACTAGAAGAGCAGGGAGGGCCATATTTATCATTATTATTATTATTATTATTATTTTAGAGACAGGATCTCTCACTGTGTCTCCCAGGATGGCACGCAATGGTGCAATCATAACTCACTGTAACCTCAGACTCCTGGGCTCAAGCGATCCTCCTGCCTCAGCCTCCTGAGTACCTAGGACTACAGGTGTGCATGCCCAGCTAATTTTTAAAATGTTTTGTAGAGACGGGGTCTCGCTATCTTGCCCAGGCTTAGTCTTGAACTCCTGGGCTCAAGCGACCCTCCCACCTTGGCCTCCCAAAGTGCTGGGATTACAGGCATGAGCCACTGCACCTAACCCAGACAGGGGCATATTTTATACTAATTTTCAAAACAGGATGGATTCTGAATGTGAATGATCAGTTACACAACTGATTATTAAACAAGCTAGTAAGCACTTATTAAAGAATGCGGTTGTCACTAATATTGGGACATTGACTCCCTAAAAGCAAATTACAGTACTTTAAAGTTTAAGGCTTAACCTAACTAGCTTTGCTTTGGGGGCAGGAGAGGGGGCACACATAGGTTGGAGATGAGAGAAGTGCTATAACCATGGGCCATCTTGAATACTGCAAAGTATTTGCCCCAAATTTCTCCAGATTATTTCATGGTGACATGAAAGTAGTAACGTGTTAGCAGAAGGATAATCTGTTGGGTAGAATCATAACTAATGAGACGCCACCACACAAGTTGCATGATTAATGACAGCGCCAATCTGCAGATTGTCTCTAGTGGCACGCCACAGGTCTCTAGTTTTGGTTATATTCTCTCCATGACATGGATGAAGATTTGGAAGGCAGGCCTGTCAAATAAGCAGATGACATAAATCTTCGAGGGCCAGCTAATGTGACAGACTATAGAATTGCAATTCAAAAAAATGTAAATGGGTAGACCAAATCAATCAGATAAAATAGATAAAACATCATTCACAAATGGACAGGAGAGACTTGACAAGAAAATCTTCCTGTGTGAAAAAGATTTAGGAATTTTTGTTAATGACGAGCCTTATTTAGATTATGTTGTGGGACATTTTATCAAAAAGCTCATGGGAATACAGAGTGTGTGGTGCCTGCGTCAAGGGAAACAATCACTCCATTGTCCACAGAACATCTGGAGCTTTCCAGTCCTTTTGTGGGCAAGAATCCAAAAGGCAGTGAATCCAAAAGGAAGCAAGAGAAAGGTATATGGAACGTTCCTTTATGGAACAGTCAAAATAACGGAGGGCATTTAGCCTGGAAAGAGGTTATTCCATGTGGCACCACAAGGCAGAACCACCATATGACAGGCAGCCTCCAAAATGGCCCGAGATGATCCATCATCTCCTGTGTAGCCTACTCTCATGCTTCAATAAGAATTCGAATTAGACCTGGCATGGTGGCTCATGCATATAATCCTAGCACTCTGGGAGGCCAAGGTGGGAGGATAGCTTGAAGTCAGAAGTTCGAGACCAGCCTCAGCAAGAGCTAGACCCCCGTCTCTACTAAAAAAAAAAAAAAAGAATTCAAGTTAAATTGTTAATTAAAGGATGATTCCTCAGAATTCTCAGTGTCTAAGACCCAGTCTAACTCAAAAGTGGGAAAGAAGCAGTTAATGTTCTTTCTTATCTTAGCGCAACAAGAATTCAATGAGATCCCATGTTTTAGAGCCAGGGGGTATTTATTCTCCAGGACAGAAGCCCCTGAGTGCACATGAAATGCAGAACTGATCACTGGGAAATGTACAGAAGAAGCAAATACTTACCGCAAGCCGAGCAACTGCAGGACCAGACACGTGGTCCATCCTTACTGTTTTAGGAGTGTGTGTTTATGGACATGAATCAGATAGAATCCTAGTCCTTCTGCTTTCATTCTTTCTGTCACTTCTTTATAGGATAAGTGCTGCGTCTTTCTACCTGGGGGCAAATCCCAAACTCTAAGAAGCCCAATTTAGTAAGAACATTAGAGCCTATTAAAATAAAAAGAAAAATATTTTCTCCATCCCAGCCATCAATCTCTTTTATTACAGTCTTTTCATCAGTCTCTTGTGATATTTCATAACACGTTTTCAAAGAGTATCTTTGCTATGAGATCCAAGCAGTAGATATAGTTAAGATAAAACCAAAAGGTGTGATCACAGCAGAGTGACTGTTACCAAGAAGGTGCTCAGTAGACACTTATTGAATTGGTTTGCACTGGATTGGATTGAACTGAACAGATTTAAATAGAAATGCTCAGGATGAGGCATTTAATAAACTTTCATCTAATTGAACTGGACTGGCAAAATGAATCATGGTAAATTTATATCCTGGAACACGGTGCCTCTTTTAGAAACAATCATTCCCTGGTCCCAAAGCAGTGCAGGGGGGCATATCCAAGTTTCTCTGGGTACTAACAGGGAAACGTCTCCAGGATTTATGATTCTGATAGAAAACTACAATAAGAAGTAGACAATGAATAGGTACAGTTATTTCATTTATATGTTATCCAAATTGCATACAATAAAGCATATATTTACACACACATATATATATACATATCTTTAGAGCACATTTTGTTTAGTTTATTGATTCAAATCTACCCGCATGCACCAGACAGACAGAAGGTTGAATACTTAAACTTTATTCTTTAATAACCTAGTTAAGTCATATATGTATTAGTTTCCTAGCACTGTCATAATTATCACAAACTTAGTGGCTTGGAATGACAGAAATTATCCTCTCACAGGAGTCCAGAAGTCTGAAATCAAGATGCCAGCAGGGTTGGTTCTGTCTTGAGACCCTGAGGGGTAATCTGAGAATCTGTCCCACCTCTCTTTCCTAGCCTCTGGTGGTTGCCAGCAATTTGGGCATTATTCGGACAGCAGCCATAGACATCACTCCAGTGCCACATGGCCTTATTCTCTCTCTGTGTGTCTCTGTACTTCCTCATGGCCTTCTTATACTGACACTAGTCATTGGATTTATGGCCCACCCTAATTTATGACATCATCTTAACCAATCAGATCTGCAAAGATTCCCTTTCCAAATAAGTTCACATCCTGAGGTTCTAGGTGGACATGAATTTTCAGGAGGACACTATCCAACCCAGTACAAATAGTATGCATCAGCCTTTCAACTGAGGAAAATAATGTCTTTTATCTTATTAGGTATCATAGTGTGTTAATTAACCCATATAAATTTCTATGAAAGTCTTTTGCTATCATTTAAAGGCATCTTTCTTGCTACATCCTCTTGGGGAGATAAATAAAATCTGATAGCCCTTCTTGCAATATTGCAATTATCTTTTTATGTTTCTGCTAGTTTGTGCAACTAAAGTTTTCCCTTTAAATTTAGATTTTCCAATTAAAAATATGTGGGCCGGGCGCAGAGGCGCCTGTAATCCTAGCACTCTGGGAGCCGAGGCAGGAGGATCTCTTGAGCTCAGGAGTTTAAGACCAGCCTGAGCAAGAGTGAGACCCTGTTTCTACAAAAACCAGAAAACTTAGCCAAGCATGGTGGTACATGATGTAGTCCCAGCTACCCTGGAGGCTGAGGCAGAAGGATGACTTGAGCCCGGCAGTTTGAGGTTACAGTGAGCTATGATGATGCCACTGAAGTCTAGCCAGGGCCACAGAGTGAGACTCTGTATTAAAAAAAAAAAAGATTGTCTTAGTTGAGGTATAATTTACATGAAGTGAGATTCACAAGTCTTGGAGGTATAGTTTGAGTTTTCACAAATGTATACACCATGCAACTCATACCCAATCAAAATACAGAATATCTCCATCACCTTAGAAAGTTTCTTTATGATTCTTTCCAGTCAACCTCCTCCAAAGGCAACCACGGTTCTGTCTCCATAGATTAGTTTTATCTGTTCTTGAGCTTCATATAAATGGCATCATACAACATATATATATGTTTTCAACTGGTTTCTTTAGCTCATAAATATATTTTTAGTACATCAGTAGCTCATTTATTCTTATTGCTGAGTAGTATAGCTTATTGTATGTGGGTATACCACGATCTGTCAATCCATTCACCTGTTGAAGGACATTTGGATCGTGTTCAGTTTTGAGCTATTTTGAAGAAATATGCCAGAAACACTTCTATACAAGTCTTTTGTGGGCATATGTTTCTATTTTCTCAGGTAAATACCTGGGAGTGGAATTGTTGGTTTATAGGGTAGGTTTATGTTTAACTTTATAAGGCACTGCCAAACAATTTTCCAGTGGTGGTACCGTCTTTACTCCCACCAGCAATGTAAGAGAGGGCCAGTTGCTCCATATATCCACCAGTATTTGTGCTGTCAGTGTTTCATTTTAGTCATTCTACTGGGTGGAATCTAATTTGCATTTGCTTGAGGAGTGGAGATGCTGAACACCTTTTTACATGTATATTGGCAACTCAAGTATCTTCTGTTTAAAATGCCTGTTCAAGTCAAATTTTAATTGGTTCTTTGCTTTTTGTATTATTGAGCCGTAAGAGTTCTTTACATATTCTGCAGACAAGTCCACTGTCAAATATATATACTGCAAAATTTCTCTCCCAGTACATGGTTTGACTATTTGCTCTCTAAATATGGACTTTTAATGAGCAGAAGTTTTAAATTTTTGATGAAGACCGATATAGCAACTTTTGTATTATGATTAGTGATTTTTGTGCCCTCTCTAAGAAATTTTTGCCACCCCAAGATCATGAAGATATTCTCTTATGTTTTCTTCTAGTTTAGAAGCTTTGTGATTTTACTTATTACAGTTTAAGGTCTATGATTCATCTTATTCTCAGGTATGATGTGAGATACTGTTCAGGGTTCATTCTTCCCCCATACAGATATGCAGTCACGCCAACACAATTTGTTGAAAAGATTTTTCTCTTCCCATTGAACTGCCTTGGTGCCTTTGTCAAAATCAATTAAGCACATGAATTTGAGTCTATTTCTGGACTCTTGATTCTGGTTTATTGACATATTTATCCTTATGCCAATACCAAACTCTCTTGGTTACTGTAACTTTATAGTAAGTCTTGAAATCAGGTAGTATAAGTTCTCCAACTCTATTTTTTTCTTTTTTAAGATTATCTTATAATTTGCATTTGAATTTCCATGGAAGTGCAAAAAATCTAGAATTTTGATTGGGAATGCATTGAATCTATAAATCGATTTGGGGAGAATTGAAATTTTACCAATATTGAGTCTTACAATCCATGGTATATCTCCCCACTTGCTTAGGACTTCTTTAGTTTGCCTCAGAAATATTTTTGTAGTTTTTGGTGTAAATGTCTTACACATATTTTGTTAAATGTATCACTAAGTATATTTCTTTTTTGGTGCCATGGTGAATGATACATTTGCTTCATTTTCCAATTAATTGTTGCTTTTACATAGAAATACAATTGAATTTTGTACATTGACTTTGTATCCTACTAGTAAACTACTTCTAAATGACCAGATCTAGAAAGGTTTTTTTATACATTCCTTTAGACTTTCCATATACACAATCATATCATCTGTGAGTTAAAAAATGTATTTAATTCTTCCCAATCTTTTTGCCTGTCAATTTTTTTCAAAAAATTTTTTTCTTGCCTTGTTACAGTGGCCGGAAACTCCAGGATAATGTTAAATGTAAGTAGTGAGAGAGGACATTCTTGCTTGTTTCTGATTTTAGGGAAAATTTTTCTATATTTTAAGTATCATGTTATCTTTAGGTATCCATTTTATCAGATTGAAAAAGTTTCTTCTATTTCTAATAACTTAAGAGATTTTTTTTAAAAAATTATGAATGGACATTGAATTTTGCAAATGCCTACATCTACTGAGATGATCATATCATTTCTATCATTGTTTAAGTTTTTCATTTAAAAATATGGACTACTTCATGAATTTGCATGTTTTCCTTGTATGGGAGCCATGCTAATCATCTCTGCATCATTCCAATTTTAGTATATGTGCTGCTGAAGCAAGCACGATAATTTCTACCTTTTATTCTATTATCGTGGAGAATTGCACTGATGGCTTTAAAATGCTAAATAAACTTGCATTCCTGAAATAAACTCCACTTGGTCATGGTCCACTATCCATTTTATGAATTGATGAATTTTATTTGCTAATAATTTTTAAGGATTTTTGCATCTATGTTTATGAGGAATGTTGGCTTATAATTTTCTTTTCTTATAATATCCTTGTCCAGTTTGGTGACAAGATTATGGTGTCCTCAAAAAAAGGGGGGGAGGGAAAGCGTGTCCTTCTCCTCTATTTTCTCAAAGAGCTTATGTAAGACATATTATTTCTCACTCGAATATTTGATAGAATTCACCACTGAAGTCATCTGAGTCTGAAGATGGGAAGGTTTTCAATTTGTGGGCAGTTATTTGTGGGAAGGCTTTTAATTACAGATTTAATTTCTTTAAAACGTAGAAGGCTATTCTGGTTTTCTATTTCATCTTATGTCAGCTTTGGGTAGTTGTGTTTTTCAAGAAGTTGTTCGTTGAATTTATTAACATCAATGGTCATAATTATTATCCTGCCTTATTATCATATTAATCCTTGTATTTTTCGGTTCTAGAATTTTAATTTCTACCTCTTTTTATTTTTAGAGTTTCTGTTTCTCTTCTGAAGTAGCCATCTCTTTTCCTTAAGCTATTTAACATAATCTAAATGTTTGTTTCCTTCCCAGGGCCCTCCGCATGTGCTCACAGTGTAAGGGACTCATGTGTGGCCTGACCAGCTCCTTTTCTGCACCCCAAACCAGAATGAGAGCTTCTCTCAGGAAGGACCTTGTCTTCTCCATCTTTGTATGACAGGCCTTTCGCAGGGATGAGCATGTGGCTGGCGCTGATTAAGTATGTGTTGACTAATGAATAAATGAAATCAACCTGGGCACCTACCCATTTTTACATAAGTCGAACCCCATATTGCTTTTTTCCAAGTCTTAGCAAAAATGAAAAAGAAAAGGAAAATGTCTGGGCATGTTTCCCAACTCAGAGACTGTATTAGGTACTTTTTGGAACAATAACCCTGTTTATTCTTCTCTATCCACCACCCAATCCATATATCCACCCTATCCATACATCCACCACTCCTCCCCATAGAGGGAGGCCCCTGAGCTTTCAGCTTTTGATGACCACTCCTTGAATTCTCCTAACTCCCTCCTGAGGGCTGCCTCATTGTTCCCATTGAAAGGTGAGGACCTCTGCGGTATGTCAGTCGCCCAGGGTCTGCGCCACTGCAAATGGTAATGTGGACCTGTGTGCTTGTCCTGAATGCCCCCCTTTTCCATACCATAGTCTGTCTCCAAAAGGAAAAGCGCAAGGAAGAAACAAATTAAGAAAGAGAGGTAATGGGGGGTGGTAAGGCAGCTGGAGACCATTTGCATAAGAGAGAAAGAGGAAAGATGTCAGGATAAACAGGGGTTTGTTTTTTTGTGTGATCTTCATCTTTTCATCCCTTTTTTAAATAGGGGAAACCTAAGTGTGTTCCTGGGCAAAGTGTAACAAAGAAGCAGGGAAAGATTGAACATTCGAGAGAAAGCTAAGTGGATAAAAGTCTTGGGGCAAACGTTCAAGTAGGAGTTGGGCACAGGCTAATTTGGAAAGCGGGGAGGAAAGGAGGGTGCAGACTAACATTTCTAACATGGCAGCCAGAGCCAGAGCTAGTTCTCACTCTCAGCCTGTCCTGTAGGCATGGCTACCTGTTTTCCAGGTGAGGAGCTGATGGGCACAGAGAGAGAAGAGGGTTCAGTAGGCTTGAGGGAGGTGGGAGGGCTGGAGAGTGAGGGATGAGGAGGGGCATGGTGTGGCTGTGGAGGGTGACACCAGCAAAACCACGTGGCCCCCCAAGCAGGAACGGTTTGCCATCTGACCCTTTATAGCAAATGTGTGCCAACACTCTACTATACCGTCAGGTACCACCATGAAGGCTAGGACCACATCCTACCTGTCTTTCATTGCAGGACAGTGCCTAAATACAGGGATGTCAACAGATTCTAAGAAAATATGAATGAATGAATAAGAAACCCTCAGATACCATGTTTTTGGCAGCATGCTTATTCTCGCTAATTGTGAAGAGGATGGAGATTGTGGCCTTTTTAAAGCATCACGTGCTGCCATTTGAATAGCCCCATTTAAATACAAGTGAAGAATGGCAGCCACTGTGAGAATTCTTAATGCAACACCTTGAATTTCTGACACTGGCCTGGTTTTATGGGCCCTGGTGTTTCTGTTAGATGAAAGTTGTCAAACTACACCTGAAAACCCCAGTTATGCCCAGACTCAGCCAAAGCCACATTTTCAACTTGATTTTGTGTTCTTATAAACTGTAAATTTTCCAACTTAGCTCAGCGAAGAATGACGTAAAGTTTTACGTATGTGTGAGCTATTTTATAGGTGCTCAGATCTAAGAGCTCATAGCGGCTACAATATTGGGAATGAGACCCACTGAGAAACCAGCCTGGCTCTGAAATATAATATTCCTAATTAGAATAAGAACAATAGTATTAAAATCTGACAGATATTCTCTCCATGGAGAACCAGGACTGGCCGGGCGTCAGAGAGCATGAGAGCGGAGGGGTTCACGCAGAGAGGGCCACAGCTGTGAGTTTCATCTCTGCACTCCCCCCAGCCTCCAAGAGTGGATGAAATGGGCCCTGTCCCCAGGCCATGGGTGCCACAGCGGGGCCTGCGCCTACTGCCTTGCCTTTTCCACTTTCCTCCACAGTGAGGGCCCAGGCAGCTCTCAGCTCCAAGAGCCCCTTCTCAACACAAGGACAGGCCGTTGGAACAGAGATTTTTTTCCTGATAAACAATGAGCAAGAGCTCAGCCTGACTGATGATCCATTCCCCATTCAGAGTGTTCAACCCATGCCCCTCTGCTGCTCGTGGCAACCTGTATACAGGCACCACCGTCTCCTCCCTAACCGTGGCGAGAAGGCTGAGGCTTGGAGAGATGAAACAGGCAATTCGCCCCCACCCCGGCAACGGCAGGGCTGCAATTCAAACCCCAGCCAGCCGGAACACAGTGCTGCACCACAGAGCCTTGTGTGCGCTAGGAGGGGAGGCAGAAGCTGCCCTTGGAGTGGAGACAACACACGCAAACACACACATGATAGTTAAACCCCAACCTGAGGGAGCAGGGGATTGGGGTGCAGACCCGGGTGGTCCTCCAAGAGTAAGCACGTGGGCTAGAGGAGGGAAGGGAGGCTTCCTGGAGGAGGTGACCCTTGGAGGGCAGGAGACCCAGTTCTGGTCCTTGTGGACACTCAGCTGACTTTGTCTCTGCATGTCTGAGTAAGTCACTCCATGTGCCTTGCCCATCATCAGTGCTTAGTAATTTGTCAAGTTCACGAATTGACTAACAAACACAAGTAACGCCACCAAACTGGTTTCTACTTCTCCACTGACTAGTGAGCTCTGAACCACTACGCAGAGCACAGCAGTGGCTCCGCTCCTTAATGATTCTCTGCAGGCCCACTGCTCTTCGCTGGGCCTTGCGGGGCCTAGCATTGGGCCTCCAAAGCCGGCACTGAGCCGTCACAGAAGTGGCTGGTTTTGAGTACTGGGTTCCCATCCTGGCCTGGCAGTGAGCCTGTTACCACCAAATAATCCCACCATCTCCCACTGAAGCTCCCGCCCCAGCCTCCCAGCCCCAGGACTGAAGGGGAAAGAGACCACGTCAGAGGCCCAGGGCTGATGGACCCGGCCACTTCCGGGGCTGCACAACTGACCCAAGGGCAGCTGCCATCTCTTTCTCTGGGTTCTTGGCTCTTTGCCCACATGGCGCCTGTAGCTAGGCAGAGCGTCAGACCCACCCCCGAGATAGAGTTGGCTCCGCACCCGGCTCCGGTGCTCCTGCACTAAAGGGTTGGCAGCCAGAGAAGTGCATCGGCACCAGGGGAGGCAGAGGAGGGAAATTTAAGTGAGTCTTAGGGGACTGGAAAATTATTTGGTGAAATGTTCCTAAGCTTTCTTTGCTGAATACCCATAAATTTCAGGGGCCGGTGTGCTAACAGCTTTTGATTTATGATGTCTTTATTCTTCTTGTATTTATTCTGTTGTATTTAAGCCAAATTGTGAAAAGGTAGCAGAGTAAAAAGAGCCTTTTTAAAAATGCTTTGGGATCCATCATGGGGTCGAGCCGTTTCTGTCCATCTTTGCCGCCATGTTGGTAAAACGAGGGCTCTGGGTGCTGACAGCTGAGTAGCTAATTGCTCTTGGATGCCAGCCGCCCTCCTCCTCCTCCTCCTCCTCTTCCTAGAAACTTTGCGTCCCCTCCCCCAGACCCCTGCCTCTGGCAAGACCTTTTAATGGCCGCCGAGGGCCAGAGGAAAGCTCGCCCTGAGTAAACTTTGTGGGGCCAGGTCTCACTCAGCTGCCACAAAACGGAAATTCCCAGGACCTCTAATTAAAATGCCTACAGTCGAACCAATGTGCTCCTGTTTCATTGCTCAGGGGTTACAAAGCTCGC